>VWZK01015695.1:0-34157 GCA_013396935.1 Baryphthengus martii | reverse complement strand
TGTGCTTTTTTTTTTTTTTTTTTTTTTTACAGGGCTTCTTTGCTGAAAAATGAGCAGCCCACGGCAACCCAGACACTTCTTGCTGAAGAGAAGAGCAGAGGTGCTGGCTTGGAGAAGATGGCAAGAGAGGTGAGGGCGAGCTGGCTGCAAGAAAGAGGGAGTGTGCTCTGAGCAGAGGATGTGGGAGCAGCCCTCAGACACCACTAAATGTACAGCTGCCCCAGCATGGAGTTTGGTGCAAAATGTTTGCAGAGCTCAGAGCAAGTACTTGGGTAGCTAACCCATGAGTGCCACGCCGTCAGGACTGCTCACTTCTAATACCTCCCAGTGTTTGCAAGGGTCAGAGACATCCACACACACTGCAATCTCAGCTGGCCAGTAGAGCTACCCCATGGATGCCTTAGGAGCCTACATAATTTCGGTAGATCCCCGACTTGTCTGTGGGCCACAGCACTGGAAGAAAAGTTCATCAGTAATATATGCTTCTGTTTCATCTGCAGCAAGTCCCTTCACATCCCACTTTTTTTTTTGCGGCAGCTTGCTTTCTGCAGGGCATTATTAGAAGCCAGTTAAAAACGCAGCAGCCTTGCTGTTCCCCTCCGCAGGGCTCGCAGCAGCGCCTGCAGCCCCTTCGGGTCGGAGGCTAAAAGAGTTCACAAGGGTGACGCAGCCTGTTGTGAGCCAGACAGTCAGAGTTTAATTTACTAATAGAGATACAATCTAAACGGCTACAGATTTTCTGAGTGCTTCTGAGCCTCTCCGAGCCTCTTCTGCGGTAGGGGGAGGTGGCCTTGCCCGCGCAGCATTCACCCAAGTTTTCCGAGTGTGAAATGTGCAGCAAATAAAGGAACTGGGATGCAAAAGAATGGCAGCTGCTCCAGGGCTGTTAGAGAGGCTCTTTTACAGGCGAATGAACCGTCAATTTGTAGTAAGACATTGTTTTCTAAACATAGCATAAAACTGTTATCTTGCCTGGCTGGTCATTAGAAGAGAGATAATTATAGTCTCTGTGCGACAGCCGGGCCCAGAACAGGGGCTGCATTGTCCCACGTCCCAGCTGAGGTCTAGCATAGGCACCCCAGGCCAGCGCCGGGACAAGGGGGCTCCTTGTGTCCCGGTAAGTTCAGAAGAGGAATTGAAGTGCTCTGAGTAGGTGTTAAGCATCTATTTCTCTCTCAGACTCTGGCCTTAAAAACTCCTCCACAGAAGAAAGGTAAGGAGGGCAGAACTGTGACTGCTGTAGCTTCACTGCTGTAGCTTCATCCTCCCTGGCTTTATGCACTATGACTATTATTTTTCTCTCCTTAAAAAAAACAAAACAAACAAAAACAACAAAAACCCCAAACAAACAAACAAAAACACAACAAAAAAAAACAGAATGGCATTTTGCATTTATTTTTGATTTGTTCTATGTTTCTGTTTTTTCAACATAGACCAATGATGATGGATGAGCTTTCAGAAGCAAGGACCTGTAACCTCTTCAGTGCCCACTTTCTGAGCACTGAGTGGGAGGTCTAGACCTCAGCTGATGCTGCAATACACTGGAGGAGGCCTGATGGACTCAGAGCTTCAAGGGGCCAGAACATCCCCTAGGGCTGTCAAGAAATCCTGGTCTACTGCATTTCATCACCCACCCAGAAAAGCTGGTGCCTTCTCACCCCATTGCAATGGACCAATACACACCTCACTGCTTCATGGGAGTTCATGTCTATGAGTGCCACAGTAATTTTTTTCTGTGTGCTTAAGCCTTCAGACATTGTAGGAGAAATACATTCATAGCTGCAGAAAGAAAACAGCTATCACTTGTATTGCTAGTTTCAGACAGGTGCCCTAAATGACTTACCTTCATTTAGGAGACTTTTGATAAAACAGAGGCTTGAACATTCATGCCCTGAGCCTTGGGTTAGGATGTGAAGCTACTGGGCAGTATTTGCTGCCTAGAGTTGGGGTTTTTTTTTTGTGGCTCAGAGATGAAAAAGAAAAAGTTACAAATTCTCCAGGCAGACCAGGTACAGTCAAGCCTTTGACGCCACTGTTACGGAAACTTTAGGTTTATTTTTATCAATGTTTTCTAAAAAGCAATAGCCAGAAATAATAAATAATTCTGGTGTTTCACACGAAGTAATTAGCCTGTTTTCTCAGCTTCTGTGTTCACACTTGTGGCTCAGACAGTCTCCTTTTAGAAATATTCCAACTAATCAAGTTTGGCAAAAGAAAGAGTAAAAATTAATTTCCTCCTACATCTGTGAAAGTAAGTAGCTGAGTGAAGAGGGAGCACCTTTTTAATGTCTCCACTAAAGGAAATACTTTTTTAGGATCTCATTGTTATTAGACACAAGAGAATCCACATGGGGTATCTTTCTTGCATCCTAAGTGTAGGGTAACCAGGTTAGCAAGTAAAACTACTTAGTTCAACCAGCCAGTGGTAAGTTATGTATAAGAATACTACTAGGGAAAGAACTGTCTTACATAAAGTACTGAGCAAGCTGAGAACATAACATTCTTCCTGCAGCTGGAAACATGACGCAGTGTTAAATCATATTGGCAGGATAGTCAAGATTTCTCTTTTTTTTGAAAAAAATATTTCTTATCTCTTGAATAACAGAAAGATGGGAAGTCTTTTCTGCCATCCTAGTGAGAACAATCCCAGCAACTTGAAGGATCAGCTTAAATATGCAAGCAAGGTAAGTCTGTTTAAAATAAGGTACTTAATTTAATATTCCAAAAGTAACGTGTGTGAGTAATGCATTTATTTTTGCTTGAGCTCCCTTTGCATCCCTGAAAGAGACCAGTCTTACAGCCATGACTGTCATTCTAGTGATGAACTGAATAAAGTCTGAAGAATATGATACTACAGATACAGAAAAACATAGATATTCTTTAAGCATAGTCAAATGCAAGGTGTTTTTAACTTCAGGATGGATATGGTAAAATTCAAGCTATAAACATACATTACTTCATTGTTGTTGTGAGTCAAAGGTATTTTAAAAGCCATCAAGACTACTTTTTCTCTGCGTGTGCTTGTTTGCTTTTGGTGTTTTGTTTAAATTTTGCAGAAGTTAGAGGAAAAGGTGTGCTCCAAAGAGGATCTGCCTCTGTAATCTGTATGGGTTTTTTTATTTTTTTCCTCTGGATGTGGCATAGTTCCTATAAACTCTAGGAACAAAATATTAACTAGAGTTAAAAATTTGCTTAGGGCATTTGGTTCATGTTCTTACTAGTCTGAGAAAAAGCACATTTTGAAGAGATTTACCAGGACTCTAATCTCTCTGCAGAGAGCTGAATGGCTGTGGCAGGCTTGACAATGCTATTCACTTTTGGAGCCTCACCAGCAAAACAAGCACTCAGGACAAAAGGATGTATAGGATCTAGGCTACTGTACTGTTCATTCATCTGTATCTATCCATCTGACAGGGGCGTTCACACCAGATATATATACATATCACTGGAATAATACCGTTTTCCATTCTGTATCTCGGAGATTAGTGTTCCCTGGTGTCAAGTAGTGCTAATTAATGATACAACACACACCTTCCTATTGATCAAAGAGACAAAGAAAAAGTCTGGAAAACAAAACCACTTTAAACCTATGGAACAAGTTGCATTACACACAATTTGAACAGTAGGCATGTATGTGTCTTTTGGTGTGTGACTAATATACACCATTCTTTATCAAATATTTAAGCCTTTGCTGTGTCCACTTTAACACTAGGGATTTAATGCTTTTATAAATACTTCATGCAGTATATATAATTTAAGGTACGGTCTTATCGTACATATGTGTTTTCATCTTCTTAGGTCTTTGATCCTACGCACACAGCTGGAATGCTAAACAAAGTGTTAGTCCCTGCAGTTTCTTAGCAGTGAAAATATTTAACTATTATCAACAGGCAAAAAAAGCAACTCCCCCCTCTCCCCATAAGTAAATATAGCAGAGAAATGACATCAGAATTACCTTGCTTGAGGTGTGCAACTTTTTATTCCTTTTCTCCACACAGTATGAAAGTGCTATTTTTTCCAAGCTTTTCTGTACCCCAAACTCCAACCAACATTATTCTACAGAAGGAGAGGCAGGCAGCAGAGGGAGGCCTGGACACCTTTTCTCTTTCAGAGAGGAGCTAATCAAACATTCCCATCAAGCTCCCAGCTCTCTGAAAGGCACATTACTCTCCCTCCCTCCTTTCCTCCCTCCCTCTGCTCCCCTCTCCCTCTCTGTCTCTCCCTCCCTCTGTCTCTCCCTCCCGCACACAGAGTCATACAGAGCTCCTTACATTGATTTAGCAGCCGAATTAGGCGGTCCTATTTTAAATATATGTTCCGTCCCACATATTTTTGGTGAGGATTTCTATGTTCCTTTTTCAATAACCTGTCAGATTTGTCAAGTTGTTCTCTTTTGGGAAGCAAAGCTTTGCTTGACTCATGTTTTGGCTGAATGTTTTTCAATCTCCCCGTACAGTTCAACATTGTAGTAAAAGGACTACAACTAGTAACCAGGAGTAAACTATACAGCTCAAAAGATTATGAATACCACATTAGTTGGTGCAAGTTAGATTTAAAGAGTAAAAATAGTCTTCAAAGAGACAGGCTGTGATGCCTTTACTCATGCATTGCTTTCCCTCGACAGTTTCCCTGAAGTTGAAAGCTTTGTGACAGAATAAGTCTGTGAGTCTGGGCACAGAGAAGTAGAAGTATGACATGAGGGTTAGCATAGACCTCTTTCTGATGAAGTTGAGCATGGGAATTTAATAAAGGGCTTTCAAAGACTTCTAAACTGGCATTCATTAAGTGTGACCTGGCCAAATGAGATGCACAAAATGACTACTTTTTTAAAGTAAGTGTCACCTAGAATTCAGGCATACTAAAAGTCTTGGTTAGCTTTAAGAACAAAATTTTACTGGAACAATCAAGTATTTACACGATTATCACGGAAAGGGCTGGTATAGGGCTGGTATCATATTCCAGGATGTTGGAATGCACACTATAAGCTGCAATTCCACCTAGGTATTCAGAAGTGTATAGATAAAATATATGAGCAAACATACACTGTTTTATCTAAGATCATTATTGATGAAAAAAAAATCTTGTATAAATATAGGAGATAGGTAGATTGAATTCAAAAAACACATTGGAAAGACATGCTACTTCTGAACTAACAATCCTGTAAATGCATCTAAGTGAAAGTGATTACCTGTTATTTGTGAATCTCAGTACTTATGGAAACTGTATAACAACTCAGAGTATGTATAAAAAGCATAATATCAAAAGTTTATCAAGAAGTCCCAATTGTGTTACTAAGATGCAATGATCCATAATGAATTTGATTCTCTTAATACAGAAGTTTGGGCTTGTCATGGTAATCCCTTGTGAGGCAGAATGCTAGGGACTGGCAGAAAGCCTCTTCAGACAGCAAATCTGTTAGTAGATCTACCTAGATTATTAATCCAAGTTAACGCTTTCAAAATATCATCACCCTTTTCATAAGGCATTGTGAGGTTTATTTATTCAGATAATCATGGGCAAAAGGACTGAGACCTTAGAATTGGAAGTTTAGAGATACATAGGTGATAAAGGCCAGACATCTAAATATTGGGGGTTTGCAGCCAAGTGGCTATTTCTCAGTTGCTAGTGGAGGGCTGAAATTCCCACAACTCCTTGTGTACAGATGTTGATAGAAATACTTTGAAATTTTTGGGCACAGATCTTCACTAACCTGATCTCCTTCTACAACATGGTCACTCACTTCGTGGATGAGAGAAAGGCTGTGGATGTTTTCTATCTGGACTTTAGTGAAGCCTTTGAGACCGTGTCGCACAGCATTCTCCTGAAGAGACTGGCTGCTCATGGCCTGGATGCACGTATCCTTTGTTGGCTGAATAGTCAGGCCCAAAGAGTGGTGGTAAATGGAGTTAAATCTAGTTGGCAGCTGGTCATGAGTGCTGTCCTCCAGGGCTCCGTATTGGGGCCAGTTCTGTTTACTATCTTTCTCAGTCATCTGGATAAGGGGGATCATACCTCAATAAATTTGCAGATGACACCAAGCTGGGTGGAAGTGCTGATCTGCTTGAGGGTAGGGAGGCTCTGCAGTGGGATCTGGACAGACTAGATTGATGGGCCAAGGCCAATTGTATGAGTTTCAATAAGCCCAAATGCTGGGTTCTGCACTTTGGCCACAACAACTCCTGGCAGCACTACAGGCTTTGGGAGGAGCGGCTGAAAAGTTGCTCAGAAGGGACCCAGGGGTGTTGATTGATAGGTGGCTGAACATGAGCCAGCAATGTGTCCAGGTGGCCAAGAAGGCCAACAGCATCCTAGCCTGTATTAGGAAGTAGGCCAGTAGGACCAGGAAAGAGATTTTATCTCTGTACTTGGCAGTGGTGAGGCCACATCTCGAGTACTGTGTTCAGTTTTGGGCCCCTCTCTACAAGAAGGACACTGAGGTACTAGAGCATGTCCAAAGAATGACAACAAAGCTGGTGAAGCTTCTAAAGCACATGACTCATGAGGAACGTTTGAGAGAGCTGGGGTTGTTTAGCCTGGAGACAAGCTCAGGGGAGACCTTATCACTCTCTACAGCTACCTGAAAGGAGGTTGTAGTGAGGATTGGATTGGTCTGTTCTCCCATAGCAAGTGATGGGACAAGAGGAAATGGCCTGAAGTTGTGCCAAGGGAAGTTTAGATTGGATATTAGGAAGAATTTCTTTACTGAATGGGTTATCAGGCATTGAAACAGCTTGCTCAGGAAAGTGGTTGAGTCCCCATCCCTGGAGGTATTTAAGAGTCGTGTAGGCATAGTGCGTAGGGATATGGTTTAATTGAGGTCTTGTCAGTGGTAGGTTAATGATTGGACTAGGTAATCTTAAAAGTCTTTTCCAATATAGGAGATTCTGTGATTCACTGGTATTTAGCCACATATTTTCCACTCAGGTAGATAATTTTCAGAAGTCCATGGACATTTATGTACATGCTGAGTTGCCCGTATGGCTTTAAAGCGTCAGGCTCGTGGCTTATCGAAGAAGTCTCTTGATCTCAAACCGCTGCAAGTGAAACCACTGAAGAGCAAGCTTTGATAAACCAAGGCATGGTCAGATGGCAAAGGCTCAGGCTATGCCCACAGAGCATAAGACAGGACTGTACAGAAATAGCTGGACTGTTGCTGAGTGATGGAGCTGAGCTATTAGAAGCAATGGATGATTGAGATAACTGGCAGAGGCAAAAGTCCTCCTAAGGTTCAACTTCTGGTACCTGTGTCAGCTCATTGAGGGGTGCAGCTGTTGATGGGTGGAACATGGTCTGCAAGGTGTCAAAGCAACAGTGATATTGCCCACACCAATGTCATACTTCATTGTTGCTGCTGCAGGGTGGTAGTTTTACAAAAGAAACAGCTGATAGATCTATTTCTCATTTTCCATGGACTGATTATCTAATTTGTGGATAAATTGTATCAAGGACAAAGAGCCAGCATGGACCTGGCAGGACTTAGCTCAAATGCAGTGGTGTGTGAACACAGCTCTGTTGCTTCCAGAGGCCCAACAGTGGTGCAGCCCTGTCCACACTGCACCTACCTGAGCGCTCTCAGCCTGGCCGGTTCCGCTTGGGGCTTGGGGTCAAGGATGCTGCCAGTGGGTTGATGCATTTCTGCATCACTGCCTACGAGCTAACCCGACGTCCTGGAAATGAACATCACGGGAACTGTGGAGCAGAAACACTGAGTGGGCAGAAAAAGAAAAACTATCTAGGTTTTTCATTAGCCAGGGTATTCAGCCTCTCATTATCGTGTGTAATGGAGAGCTGGAGTATCAAAACAAAACATTGAGGAGGGCACTGGCTGTCTCTTTTTATCACAACATTTCCGAGTAGTGCTGCCTGTGCTCTTTCCTGACAGAAGCAATTTCCAGCCACCCAAGAGCTGGCAACACAAAGTGCAGGAACAAGAGATGAACCATGTTGTGTTGTTCCACTTAGGTGCTGGGATTTGCCACAGGGAAAAAGCTGTTTGCAAAAGCCATGACCAAGCTGTTAGTTTAAAGACAACAGGTATTGAACACAATTGTGAAGGGGGTTGACAAATGTTCTGTATCTGAATGTGTTCATGTCTCCCACTGTTGCTTCTAATCATGGGCCTTCACTTGAGTTTTCTAACTGGTAGTACTGTTTGTGGTGGTAGATTTTAATTATTACTATACTGTATTTTCATTTGCTTATTATTAGCCAGATCCATTGAAAATATTATTAATTGAATGAGTGTACACTTGGGGCAGGAGACAACTTTCAGGGGATACAGTCTTTACTACTTCAGGACATATACTGCACATATAGATACATACTTAGTATGTATGTATGTATATGCATTACATCCTTACTTCACCACAGAAGCAGCAGCTCAGTAACTCCTGTCAGTAAAACAGTTTATTAAATATCACTTCTCTATTACTTTCCCAGTGGGTAGCACTGACACTCAGAGTAGCTTTGTTTCCACTATGCTAGGAAGCTAGTAGTATATCAAAATAGCACAGACCTCAAAACTGTCCCCTGAAAGTCTCAATGAAGCTGCTAATAAACAAGACCAGAGAGTCAAAATACTTTGGTTTCAAAGAGAGCTTGGGAAGGTTCTTCATTTTTGAGGAAAATTTAGTGATCACATTGAATTCTGATCTGCTCAAATATTACCTTCACTCTGGAAGATAAAACAGCAGAAAGAGAGAGATATGGTAAGATACATGTAAACAATGTCAGCCCAGATAGAGGAGATATGCTTGCCAAGAGTCAGTAAGGTTTGGTGTTTTCAAACAGAATTAGCAGCAGACCTGGAAGACCAGACACTTGCTGATGGACCCTTAAATAAATCTTCATTTTGAGATCATCTGTCATGCAGAATTTTCCAGGTATATGTTTTTTTAAAAACAAACCATTGCTTTGGGCAACAGCTGGGTAAAGGCCTCGTTGGGTAACTGAAGTCTGACTGGCTTCACTGAAGTCTAATCCTCATTACAAAACGGACTTCAAAATTTTTTAACAAAGCTTTTGTTTATAATATAACTAGAGGCCTTGTATGTTTCAAACAACACAAAAATTTAAGATCCTTCATGTTTCCCTCCCTCTGTGCCAGTCATGCGCAGGTAAATGAAATAGGGGAAGCCTCGCCTGTTTGGAAATGGCAAATGAATTCACATGTCCTGGGTTTGACACTCACCAATGGGCATGGCCCCTGAACTGAGGACAGGCAATGACATGACTGTATAAAACTGTCAGGGCACCATCAGAGACAAGTGCAGTTTTCTACTCCAGTGTCCAAATTCAGTCCAAGTTCATTACTAACTTGGCCCATAACCTTTTTATCATTGCTGGCCTTTCTGTAGTGATTTACATGAACAGATCAAACTTCTGTAGAGAGAGGAAGAGCAAAATGTTTTGCCAGGTAGTAGGTTTACAGAGTAGGTGAACATCTGAGAGAGAGCAGAGGATAACAGCTTCAAAGGCCATAAATTGCTTCCAAGAGGTCTGTGCAAGGTGATGGCAGATATACACATCCTATGGAGCAGATACGTGCTGCAGTACAACTCATCCTGCTCATCTCTCCAAGAGTCAGGAGAGACTCCTGACTCTGCCAGTGTAGGCATAGGCAAAAAAAATTGCCTTCATCTCTGTTACAAAATAAGATATGCCTGCTAAATTTTTTGATAAATATGAACTTTGGCCAGAAATTTTTAGGGGGAAAGTGCAGTCTCCCTGACACCAGGTCTTTGTCCCAGTTGGGGGACCCAAGGTGCATGCTACTTTTCTGGCCTGGTGCTGTGGGCCATACTTTCAAAACCATGTGATCATTTGCTCTCCGCATTGCAAGCAGGGCATGTGTAAGGAATCAAAGTGATCCAAGGCTGACCTAACTAGCCTGTGATCATTAACACAGGAATTGTCGAATGTATCTTCTCAGGTGACCACTGTAGGCTTAGGAAGACAGTACTATAAAGTCCTGACTCTGCATATAAAGACAGAAATCACGGACAAATTAAATAATTTCTGCAAGATCATGTGTACTATGTCACATCTAATCCCATCCAAGTGCTTAAACAGAAAGGAACAAGTTTTCTGCTCTCAAACAATTACCCTTGAGCCTTTTCCACCAAATACTACCACAGGAATCAAACAACAGAATCTTCTCCAAGTTTCAACACCCCAAGATGTCATGAACAGCCTGGCAGTGCTGGCTCTGTTTAAAGGCAGGGTGGTTGCACATACTAGAGTTAACTCCTAACAAGTGGCAGTGGAGTTCAAGGTTTACATTTTTTTTTTCACATTTCTCAAACTCTGTGAAACATAATATTAACCTATGTATTATTAAGCTTAAGATAACATGTGCTTGAAAACCATTTATACATGAAGAAAAGAAGGCATAGAGAGAGCACAGTAGAAAGTTAATAGTATAATTGAGATGGCAAGGCAACTAGGGAGTTAATATTGTTTGGCTTTAGCTGCTTAAAGCACTTACATCTAAATTGACCTCAGGTAAATAAAATAACAAATGTCCTGGAAGGCTTTTATAAAATACACTGATGTGTTTGTCTTGTGTTTGAGAAAGGTACGGAGGCTGAATTATGTATGCTGTAGCCGTTGCCAGCATCAGAAACTTCTTTAAATAATTAGAGCAATTGGGTAGCCAGGCATCTGTTTTTTCTTTTTATGAATGAGGAGACCTCATGGGCCAAATGAATGCATAATGTTGGCATGCGTGCTTTAAATGGATGGATACCAAACTTACAATACGTAAATTTGACCCACCGAGTGTTTCTCAGGAAAGAGGATGATGGTCATGTTTCCTGGGACTGTAGAGAAGCTGGGCTCTGTCAGTAAGCCCCAAGTTCATCTGTTCACCCCTCAGGGAAAGGAGGGACAAAAGGTGACAAAATCAGCCAGGATGCAATATTCAAGTGAGAGCTTGAAGCTCCTTGATAACCCCCTTGCCCTAGATCTCCTGCAGCATACAGTATGGGAATGGGATCTGCCTGGGACCCCACTGTCCCAGCTGGGCAGGTTCAGAAAATGAGGCTTCATATGAAGCATTTGAGCAAACTCAGAATTTACTACTATCTGTAAAGAGTGTTTGTATACTCAGAGCGATTTAATGTGTAGTGCATTCGCTGTGGGCATGCAGACAATACTAGTTAGGATCAACAGGTCAGATGGGTTGGCTTATAGGTCTTGGACTGTAGCAGAAAGAAGCAATGTTCAGATACTGCTTTCCTTTAATTATTTCAAGATACATCATTGTAGGAAAAAAAAAGAAAACAGACGGAGGATGTACTCGCTCTTGAAATACAACAAGGAGCTTTAGTGAGCATCAAGAAGTATTCATTGTTTTTGCTATTCAGCTACATCTACCTATACCTCTTATGTCCCCTATTACCAATGCCAAATTTAGAACAGAGGCTGCCACAAATCTTTTTTGAGACATAAATAAAGTGAGCAGTAAATGCAGAGGCTGAAACAACTCCCATCACGTTAGAGATCAGAAAATGCCAAGAGTGGCTGCTTGGGAGGAGTTTGCCCTAATTGTGGCCACAGGCCTTTGGATCTGAAGGGGTGTAATCAACTTTAGAATCTGTGACCTTACAGAGGTGGACTGTGATGTTTGTATCTCACCAGTTCACCGTCAGAAACCAAGAGGTTGCTGCAATAGAAATGAATTTTAAGAACCATTTTTTGGCAGAATTTGCAGTTATTGCAAACAAAAATGTGTAGTGACTGAACAGAACTGTCTCTGTAAGAAGTGCAGCATATGGATTTTGTTCATCTCTAATCCAGTGTAGGTGGGGATTGAGTCTTCCCAGGGTAAATGGGATATATTTAATTGCTCTTACTAAGTCATATAAAACCTGATTCATCAGCATAACGTTTTTATATGAGGAGTAAAGTCACCTGTTTAGGAGAGTGCTCTTTGTTAATGAAAAGCCTGAGCAGTGCTGGATTCAGTGCTGAAGTCTGCAGTTGAGGACCACAGCTCTTAGAAAATACAAATGGCTTTTTCAGTATACTCTCCCTATCTGCGTACTTCCAGTGAGAGCCATGTGCTATCACTGCCACTGTTAATTCAGTTTGCCAAGAATACCATGTCTCATTCTGGATCCCAGTGCCCCTCACCTTGGCAGTAAAGCTCAACTATTCACTGCAAATCAGGCCTGGAAAATGTAAACCCAGTAACAGTCTTCTGTCTGTTCTTCCTGACTATTTTCCTGATGTGTTTTCTGTTTATGCTCTGTAGGGCATCAGGTGTCAGAGCAAGTAGGTGATGCCAGTAAAAGCCACTTCACAGTAGAGAGCTCGTGGCTGCTTCCCAGCAACTGAATGCATCCCCTCTGTGGTGCCCTTATCCTTGTCTTCTCCAACATTGGCTCTCGGTACTGAAGACCTTTCAAAATGCAGGTTGTTTCTGGAGGCAACATGCAGAAATCAGAGTGCTGCTCTGGCAAGGAGAAGTGTCCAAACACGCAGCGGGGCCAGAACTGCCAGTGTATTTAATGTGTGGATTGATGAATTTTCATTCCTGGTACGTATCTTTGAAAACAGATATTCGCTAGAGTTCATGGAAAACCCCTGTGCATGTGCCCCTGTGTACAGGCTTACTGTATAAGGGCTTACATCACTCTCCCCCAGTCGAGTAGTGGTGGCTTGGCCACCTCCTGAGGTCTCCTTGCCCACTGTTCTTGTAAAGACCCGTTTACCTCCAGGAAGGCAATACTTCCAAGAGGGATCCAGCTGGTGGAAGCAGGGAACAGGGTTGCATGCCCATGTGTCTGTGTAGGAATGGGGAATGTCAGCATGGGGCAGGAATACACAGGGTCCCCCCAACTCCTGAGGAGTATTGTACCCATATAAATCTCTCTGTATGAGTCCAGGTGCTGGCCACACCTTCCTTGGAGAACGGTATGCGTTGTAGAGACAGACCATTCTGTGTTTCAGCAAAGTTGAATTTAGTCGGGAATGAAAGGAGAGAGAGTGTAGGGTCCTAGCGCTGAAGACTGGCAGAGCTGGGGAAGACAATGGGGAAATGGGAAGAAAAAATCGGTGTCCTGATGGAAGGGTGGGGCAGGGGGAATGTGCTGGGGTCTGCACCTGGAGACCCTGTGATATGGATACGAGGAGGGTGTAGAGCAATGCAAGGGCCTCCCTGGGCACACAAACCCCGGTGGACTGGCAGAAACACCAGCATTTGGCATTCTCCCCAGCCCTGTCCTGTTCCACTGCGCCTCTCAATTCCAGCTGGATGGAAGAGATAATCTTTCTGGTGTTTCTTTAACTAGTCAACACCAAGATGTTCATTGCCCTGTGAAGGTATGGAAGCTCCAGACTACTGTCAGTCACTAAAACACATTCAAAAAATTACTCTACTGTATGTGAACTAGCCTGGCATTAGAAATGCTGTTGTCCCCGCAGGGCAGCTGAACTGGCAGGAACTCTGCAGTTAGGGGGACAGTGGGGCAGAGCTGCAAGCAGGAAACTCACCCCCCTTCCTCCTGCTCAGGATATTTGTGACTTAACTTTTATTGTAATATGTGTGCAAATGGGTCAGTCTTGGTGCAGGCTGTGAAGAACTGCTATGACCCTTGTTACTACCCATTTCTACCATTTTATCCAAGCATCAAGCTGTTTGGGGCATTTCCAGATGTACAGAGGAATAAGGTTTACCCTAAGGGAGAAAAGATGTAGACACAAATTTCTGCAGTGCTGTAGCCTGTATCTGTACTTTTTGTAAGCCAGTAATTTCTCACAATTCATTTCCACTTAAAAAAGCAGAAAGCAGATGTATGCATAAACTTCACTCCACACTGGAGCTATTCAATCAGCTATAAACTCAGTAATGTAGAAATAGAATAGCAAAGGAGAGCAATCTTTCTTCTATGATGCCTTTAAGGGCCACAAAGGATCCAATATAATTTTAAATACTTCTCTGAAGTCAAACCTTGAGAAGAAAAGCTGCTTTTTTGTTACATTTAAAAGAAAAAAAAAAAAAAGAACTAATCAAATTTTATTAGAAAAATAAATCTCTGAATAAGCTCTATCCTCTGCTCTTTGCCTCCAGTGCCACAGCCATATAAGGTGAGCTCTGCATTTTGATCCCCAAATTAAGTAAATTACTTCTAATAAATTGCTTAGTCACAAGCACAGTTAAGCTGGAAATACCATTTGCATTCTTAAAATTGCCAACATTAAATCTCCATAAGAATTGTCAGAGGAAAGACTCTACATTTTATGCTTACTACCTCCTTAGAATGTTTTATATTATAGAAAATACTGTAAATGCTTTCAAACTGTTTTAATAATGGACATTTTCCACATAGAGTCTCAAAGCTCCTTTCAAAAAAAGTGCAAATAATTAAAGAAAGTGAAAAATAGTTCTGGGAGAGAGAAAATTAAATTACATGCGTATTCTTATGAAGTATCACAAGAAAAGAAAGCACCTTTTGCAGAAAAGAAAGCTGAGAAGCACAGGACTTACTGAAACAAGTTTGAAAAAGTGCTTAGGTTACTGAAGATACAGAGGAGGACATACATCTGTAGAAAGACAGGGCGCCTATCTCCCAGCGTTTGCTCCACAAAAGGCATCTAAGAGGTCATAGGGTAACGCCGCAGCTGGTTGCTGCCGTCTCCAGCTGCCAATTGCCACCCTGTCTGACCAGGCTGGCCCTTGCCTTCTTAAACTTGAGGAAAGGAAGCTGCTGTAGGAAAGCTCTGTCCTTCAACCTGCTCTGCTTGCTTGGATTGATAGTAGTAGGGAAACTCTTACGCTAATAGTTCAACAAGTAGCTTTGAAAACTGGTGGCTTCTGTCCAAAGTGGTAGGAATGTAAGAGGAAATGCCTATTTTTAATCCAGGAACAATTAAAAAGACAACTTCTGGGTTTCCCAGCCCTGCAAGAGATGCCCATGGTACCCTTGGCCCCCAGAGACATTCAGGGCCCCGCAGATACCTGGTGTGAAGATGTGTGTGCTGGGGAAGGAGTTGCTCAGGACCAAGCAAAAGGAAATGTTTCCAGTTCTGCTGCACTCACAGTCCTGCAACACCGTGCCATATGCTGAGGACAGTGCTAGGTCTTCAGTTCGAAGAATCCTAGTGGTTTCTTTTACATCCCGGTAGGGGGTTGGGAGTCCAGGGAGAAGGCCAGAAATAACTAAGGTCAGAGAAAGACTGAGCGAGATTTTTGTTGTGTTAATTTTGGTGAATTACAGCTACAGACACACCTCCAGACCCTGGCTCAGTTTCTGCATCTCCACTGACAGCTCAGTGAGGCAGAGCAGCCCAAAACTAATTTAAACTCACCATGGTGAGTTTATCTTAGTTTGTCCAGTGGTGGTGGTTGTTTCTGTGAGTCCCTTATCATAAAATGAAAGACATTTATGATCAGCGAGAAGCAAGCATGTAGTGCTTGTGGAATGTACATGCAGGGACAACAGAGACAATCCTGATTCACACCAGTGTGAGAGAAGGAGGTGTCAGGCCTGCAGAGCCACATAAAATGTTGTGTTCCCCTCCTGAGCGAGCTAATAGAGTATGTAACTGAGCTCGCTGATTGCCTTGGCAGTTTGCTCTGGTGTGGTGGAGTGGTGGAGCTGTTGCTGGCAGCCCAAACAAGTTGTAAATAGTGGCTGTTGAGGCTCCTGGTGCATTGCACAGTGGTTTTGCATTCAGTCCCTGCTGTGTTTGCTGAGCTCTCCTCTCACCGTGTCCTCTTGGGCTTTCTGCCATCAGGGTGTCTTTGCTGTGGCTTGAGATAGATTGTGTATATCCTCTGCTCAGATGCCTGAAGGGATGCCATCAGAAACTCAATTCGTCTCATTTGCGGCATTGCATGGGAAAGCCTGTCAGGAAACCTGCAAGAGTTGTTTTCACCCAACTCCTCTTGTTGGGTTAAGCAGGAAGTAATTTGGGGGAAATTATCGTTTCAAGCTTCTGCTGCTCTAAAGTGAGTTTATTTGGTCTTCGTAAAAGTAATGTTTTACAGCTTTATTTTTCCATCTTTTCTTTCAATAAGTGAATACCTTTCATCATCTAGTAAAAAGTCTATTTACAAGGATTAGTAACAAAATTGAAACAAGTACTGATTTGCATGCAATAAATTGGGTTAATTTCCAGTAAGTAATTGTTTGCTTTTAGCCTGTGGCTCTGTTTCTTTTCACATGCAGGGTGGGAAAGGAATTGGTGTTGCTGTGAGGGATGCAGTTTGCCATACAGCTCTGCCTCGTTATGGGAAATTTTGAGTAGACTCTCTGTTTAGTTTGATTTACATTTCCAAGGCTGGACTTTCTGAAGGTCACAGCCAGGGGCATAAAACCAGTCTGATGCCCACAAAGAGATCCGAAAACTGAAAGACAACAGATAAATGGACTTCAAAAGAAAACTGAGCGTGGCCTTATGCACACCATTTTTTTTTCCATTATCATGTCTGCTTTTCTACAAGAGTGGTTCATGCGTACGATGATATTCAAACAAGAAGTGTTCAGAAGACTGGTGATCAAGAACCTCTAACTGAGGAAACTGGTATATATACACTAGGTTTCATTTACTTTTTTTTTTTTTTTAAGGAATATTTGAAGACATCGTGATGTCTTTGATGTTTCATCTGTAGGAAACTGCGACAGTTCAAGCTAATCTCCATGGAGTCAGTTCTATTGAAAATGATGGTTCCTAGGAACTAGGCATTAGTGCTTGGGTTAGTGTTTTAGCAGATATTTGCAACATCATCACTTTAGCCATCAAATACTGTATGGAGTGGATATCAACAGGTAGGACTAAAAGCAGTCCCAGAGACCCGTAAGTGGGATGGCAGAAGTGATGTGTGCATGTTTCATGAGTTTCCATGCCATAAATGGTTCTTTGAGAGTATGTAGTTTACTGCAGGTGGTGTGGCTATTGTTTTTACTCTACAAAATTTCAAAAAGTCTGAGTACAATTTTATGCACAACAATTTTGAAAAGAGGGTGTTGTGGTTTAAGAGTTAACAAATTGGGGAGGGGGCACGCGAACACCTGGTATTCCCTCCCCTTCCCTGCCACACTCTATAAAAGGACAGGAAGTTCGAGTTTCTCTCCTCCTTTCTTTCTCCCTTGGCTTGTGCTGCTGCTGGGACCGCAATCTAGCTCAGCTAGGCCTGGCTTCACGTGCTCTGCACAACCCATCACCATCCCAGGACTGGTTTGGTATATTTTTGTATATTCCCCCTTCCCTTAATATTTCCTTCTCCCTGTTTATCTGTTACCTATTAAATTTTGTTCATAGTCTTAACTTCCAATTCCATGTGAGACACTTCCTTCCTCATTTCCCTTTATATCCTCCCTTGGGAGGGAAGGGGGAGGGAGAGAGGGGGCCCACAGGAATTCTGCTCTGTGGGGTTTTGCCCTGAACCCTAAACAGAGACAGAGTGACTAACCTTATCCTGCAGCACCCAGACACTTAGCCTTGGTGTCCTCCTGTCTCTAAACATTTTACTTGTTCTGTGACTTGGCCTCATCTTGAGATACTGTAGATGAAATCTTCACAAGTTATAGTTAATCAGTTCGCTATTGCTTGCAAGGTAGAAGTGTTTCTGTCTCATATCCGTAGGAAAAAAAGGGATGATCTTTTCTACCCCTGCCCCGAGTGACAAACATAGAAGCAAGAGCGTGATGGAGAAAAAGAGGGGGTGTTTTCCCTCCAATACCCTCTCTTTCTCCTTCCCTTAGCGCTGTGGGGAGAAGGTGTAGGGATGGTGCAGGCATAACCCTGGCTGCTTGGGCCTGGCATGAACAAACATAGCTGTTGGGGAAGACCTTGGATTTTCCTCAGTGCCTCAATAGCTGATCTTTCAGATCTGGTCATGTCTCAAAACTGCTGAGGCCTTACACATCAAAGCTGAGCCGTTATTCAGGTCTAGGGGGATTTCACTGTGGATTCACAAGGGAAGTTTATGATGGCCATTTCTGAAGGAGAGCATCAATGATGGGGTTTGTTGCAGTCACATAGCTTCTTAATCACAACGTTTTACATAGAAAGGATCAAGGACTGGAATGGTGGTAAAAAGAATTTGAGCCAAAGCCCTGAATTTTCATCACTCCAGGCAGGCAGAGGATTTGCCTCTCTCTCTAAATGATGTTTAGAGATCTCTGCAGCTGAATGCCATTATCAGCAACATTTCAAATGAATAGCCCTACACATATATTCTGTGGCTGCAATGAGAATAATTTTGAACACTCCTTGATTTTCCTTTTCCCACTCCTCTCTCCCTCTTCAGCTAAAGCACAAACACTCATTTAAGGGGTACAGATATACTCTTAAATCACTTCTCACGTGTCTTTATTGTTGTATAATGAAGGCTGATTGATGAGCTAGAGGAAAATTTTACATAAGATCTTGCTGAGATACCATTGTAGGATTGGAAGTGGGCAGCAGTTGAAAGTGGGCAGCAGTTGAAAGTGTTAGATTTGTCTCTGGAGTTTATTTAATAGCAAGCCTGAATGTCTGCATAGCAAACAAGGCTTTGTCTTCCCCCCCCTTGGTTTTCTGAGTCCCAGTGAAATGTCATGGTCCCAAGAATTGCGGGGTTCAAAGAGCAGCCACACTGCTGTTGCTGCAGAGCTAACAAGGGGCCTCTATATGCACTTGTTTGGAGGGAGACATCCCACCAGGGATGTGCCAGCTGCTCCACCTCTCTTTCCCAACGCTTTCCAAACACTTTTACACTCTGCTTCTTTTATTAATTGGATTATTTGTTTTTAAAGCTTGTTGCTGAGTAAGTCAAATTGACCCATGCCTGGTTAACAAAGCCTGAAATAGTTGTGGCTGAGTAGTGCTGAAGGGGCAGACCAGCCACACAGACCAGGCTAGTTTCCTGGCCCTGCTGAGCGTACTTAATCCTTGCTGGGTTTATCCACGTGTCAAGGAAGGGCTTGAATGGCAGCTGGAGGCTGGTAACATGTCCCCTTGCTGTTTGATGCTGTGGTCTTTCATCCTCTGTTTGTAACCTGGGTCACTGCAGGAATTTACAGACCCATGAAGATGAGCTGACTTTCTTATGGGAATTTAGGAAAAGCTTGCTTTGCCAAGTTGTCCTTAACCTGAGGAATGAAAATGGTCAGTTCAAAATGGAGGCTTCCTATGGTCAACTATAGGTTAGGATGACAGGACACGTCTGCTCTTTGAAGATTAGGTAGGTCAGTGAAATGCTGTAAATCTGTGAGACTAACAAATTAGGTAAACCTGCTGTTGTGATTAAGTACAGAAAATAATTTCAGCACTTAAATTTCAACTGTTAATGACCATGACTGCCCAGACTAGGACTAGTTTTTACTTGCATACTGTGCAAGATATTATGTTATAAAAATGAGATAAAACTTAACTTTTTCTTGGCAGAAGTGCTTTGGATGCACTCTGCTATTCAGAAAGCAATCAGATTTTTCATGATCAGAGGCAGCTGAGGCATGTCATCTTCATTAAAAACCTATGGGATCTACAGCTGAAACACCATATGTTGAGCATCCCTAGACCTGACTGTGCCCACTGAACTGCAAATGAACTTTCTGGGTGAAGTATAATTCCAGATTTCACAGATGGAGGCATTAGGGAAAAGTCTTTAGATTATTGGCCAGATTCACTGAGTGAGTTTTATTTGGAGAATAGAATTTTGGGGCCAGAAGTATTGTCCCAGATACAGGCTGTGGCAATGTAACTAACTTTAACTTCATTTCTGTCACATATGGTTATAAAGGGGAAATTCCCCCAAAGTCACATTGTCTTTTCAGGAGGACTTCAGCAAAATTATGCAGTAGTGCTTTTTTGATGCATACATGAGGCCTAATTGTTGCTAGCATAGTAAATGGTTAAAGGGCTCTCTATGAGCAGAATAGGGAAGAATTAATATTGTAGGAACTTCCCATGTTTCACTATTTCATGGTGCTGCTCCATTTTCATAGTAAGTTTGGTGAGGAAAAGCAATTAGGAAAAATAGTGCCCGATTTGCACAATAAGTAAAAATTCTTATTCGAAAGTGTTTTAGTGTTGTACTCACCTGTGCTAACTTTCTACCTGTTGGCTGCACTCTTCCTTATATGTTGCCAAAGCACCTATCAATAGTAGATATTGAGTATAAGGAGATGTGGCAATAAAATAAGTTGCAAACACAAAGCTTGAAACATGTTAGAAGTGTGAAACCGGGGTGCTGTTTCTCCTCAGGGTCACACCACAGATATGTGGTGAGCGGGCACCGGCAAGGCACAGCCAGTGAGTGGAGCGTAAATAAACGGGAGGTCTGAACTAATTTGAGGAAGACTCAAGTCTGATAAACACTGCTGCATCCCAGAAGGTGATAGAGCCTTTTTCTTACCAGTTGTAAGTTGTGACATCAAGGTTTGGGGCTCCTTTATCTGCAGATGTATGTGGCTAGTTATCCTAGTGCTAGCCTGGCTTTTCCTCACAGCCATCTAAGAATCACTTTTTCCTCACTCTTTCTGAGCCCATATTCTCCACCTCCTGTAAAAGCTCTGACTTCTTTCAGAAGCTGAAAAGTTTAAGACCTTCTTGTGAATTTAGCCAAGGTCTGGCAGTGATATTTGCCTTCCCAAAGAAGAGATAGCCGGTTCAAGCAGCATTGTAGCTCACCGAATAAGCAGCAGCTCCCCAGACAGGGGCCTGCCACAGTTTAGCCTCTACTAGCAGCTAAATACCATGCAGCCGCTCCCCTCTCCATTCCCTTCTCCCCCCACCCTGTGATATGAGAAGGAAAATCAGGAGGAAGAAAAAAGGTGAGATCCTGTGAGTTGAGACAAAGACAATTTGATAAAATAACAAAGAAAAAAAGTAAACAACAGTACTAATAAAAATATAGATAAAGCAAATGATAAGCTCTACCTGTGCCTGAGATGCCACTTTCCCTGCTCCAGCTGGACTGAAGGTTCACATTAAAGCAAGTTGAAAAGAGGTATATCCACCTCAGCCAGCCCTCCCCTTATATAGGGGCAGACTAAGTACGGTAGTGAATGTCCCATTGGCTGGTTCGGTTGTTTATCCCATCTGTGGCCCCTCCCAGCTGCAGCCCCTCCCAACTGCTTGGGCCAGCAGCTGCTGGTGATAATTAACCCAAACTGAACCCAGGACAGAGTCTAAAGTGCACTCCCATCCTGCAAACCCATGAAAGCCATTTGAAGAGCAAATATACCATACTACACCTCTGGTCCTTGCAAACATTTACATGCCCAGAAAAAAAGTGAAATATGAGTCAAGCATAGTAATTTTACTGTCCTGGTAGCTCATTTTCTTTGTCCTTTTATATGTTGCACTGCTGAATCAAGTTTTCCTCTACTTACCAAAATGTTCTTGTGCTTTGATAGTGAGACAGTGATCAGTGACTTTCATGATGCTCTACCCTCCCTCCTTTGGACTCCTAGTCCATGCCATCACATTGAGATGTATTGTCTGTCCAAGAACATGTATTTCCAAGAATGAAATGACCAGTTCAAGGTCATTTGCTCGGGATGATTTTTTTCTGATAGGACACATGAGAATGCTGTTGTACTTAACTGCCTTTCAGCAAAGGAAGCTGAGGGCTGTATTGTAACACGGTTATCAGTTAAGGATAAGCTAAAGGCTGTTTCCTATTCCCTTTGAATCCACGTACAGGCCACATGTCATCCCAGGGTTTGGCTAGCTTGTTCTCAGCGAAGTTACTTTTGTTTGTCTCATACAGCAGTTTACCGGTACTATGAAGCATGCGCTGAGTCCACTAAGTTTCTCCCACTTTTCTCTTTGAATGTTATATGATATGAATCCATTTGAAATTTGTCTTCGGTGTGTGCTAAGGCTTTGCCAGGTCACATCACTACGATCATACTTTCATTTGTACTGCCAAAGATTATTCTTGACTTCATACTTCCTTTTGAAATGCTGGGGCAGATGTGATGCACAGAAGCACCTCCTGCTTGGGCAGCTTAAGGACATGGTTTAGTGGTGGGCAATGCTGTGTTAACAGTTGGACTTGATGATCTTAAAGGTCTTTTCCAACCTAAATGATTCTGTGATTCTGTGATTCAATGAGCTTTTGCTGAACGCAGCAGATGTGCCTCCAACCACATGCACACCCTCCAGGACTGTCCCAGCTTTACTCTATCAGTGGCTCTTTCCAGCAGCCAGGCTGGCTGGTGGACAGTGTCACAGGCTACAGGAGGTTGTCAAATATTAGCAAGGGAGGTCATTTATTGCAGTGATTTCTGTAAGTCCTTCTACCTCCCTTTTACTAGGTTACATCCTATTACATAATTAAATGCTGTGTGTTTGTTATCCCCAAAGGGTTTTTGTCTCATTCAATGAACATTAAAGATGATGGTTATTGGCATAGACAGCTGGTAGTTTGGTTTTTTTTAATTTTTGTCATTCAATGTGGATCTGATTTTTGTATGAGCAATGGGATTATTATTTTCCATTTAGTAATTTTCTTATTGCTCTCTGTTCTTATTGTAGTACTATTTAGATGTCCTTTGGATCTCAAATTTATTCTTGTGCTTTTGTACATCAAGGGGACAGTACTGCCTCCCTTTTATGATGGGCTATTGGCATATAGACAGATTACAAAAAAAAAAAAAAAAAACCAAAAAAAAAAACCAAAACCCCAGAAAACAAATTTTCAGAAGTATGTATTAAACATACTTTTGTGTACTCAAAGCTGGAGAGAAAATTATAGGTTCAGATGACAGGCTCCTGTTCTCTCCTGCAGTCCGTGCAGTTCACTTAGCTACCTTTCTTAATCTGAGCATGAGTATACAAAGTTTTCTAAGAGTCTTCCAGGCACCGAACTTCTTGCAGGATCTGTGTATATGCATATCCAGTAGTACCTTTACTCTGGTCTTCTGGAGAAGATCCCATTTTTGGCTTTTATCCTGCTTCAGTGGGAGTCACCGAATTGCCACCTCTCAGAAAGCAGGAATACATGTTGACCGTGTGGACCTTGAAAGTACATATTTTTTTCCAATTACACAGTGTTGTATCTTTCCATGGTCCTAGCTCATAAATGCCTGAAGTGATTGGGGGCCAGCTACTGTGGAGTCTTTGCTGCAAACAGGAATTAGGCACTTCAGACCACATGCTAGACACAGACTCATTGTACCCTTCAGGCACCTTCATTTTGGTCAGCAGTTCCCCGAATGCTTGCAAAAATCCTTTGCATTTGTTGATATGCTGAGAAGGTTCAGACTCTAAGCCTTTAGTAATTTGTGAGGTAGAGAGAGAGGGACACAGCATTGCAGGTGAACCTGGTTTGCCAGGCTGGCTTATCTTCAGGACAGTTGAAAATAGGTGTTACCCTCCTTTTTAATTATTGCCCCCGGTGAGACCATTCAGGGTAATAGGAAAAAAATGTTCTTATCCAGCCCTACCCTCAGGAAGGGATTTTGTTTCCATCTCTCTCTCCTGAGGAAAGTGCCAAACCATAGGCCATGCTTGGTTGGGCACACTATATCTGTCTTACCATGTCAGTCTGTGCAGCAAAGAATGAAGGATTTAGAGGGGTGGAGAGAGAGCCTGCAAGGGGGTGCAAGCCTGAGTAGTTCAAGCTGCAATAAAGTCGCTGTCTTAAGCAGGGTGGAGGGGGATTTCCTGCTTTCTCATCTCTGCTACAAGAAACACTTTTGCATGAGTCATTAGAAAAAAAAGTCATAATAGCACTGAAAACAAGGACTAGACGGCAGGAGGCTATCCCACTCCCTCCAACTACACACTCAAGTTATTCATTTTAGCATTGGAAATGTCAAAGCTATTAAGAAATGTTGCTGTGTATTTCAATGTGCTGACACTCTAAAAGATTTTCATCTTGGCAAAATTGCGAGCAGGGGAAATGTGGGCCCAAAAGGTTTTCTTGACATAAATAAACAAATTATTACTATTCCCCAACACCCTGAAACTGGAAGATGGTGTTTTTAAATGTGGAAATTGAACAGAAGTAATCCTGGGTTAACTTCATTGTTCGAATGGTATAGCCCAAGGGACAGGGATGTTGCTAACCCATCTGCAAGGCCAAGTTGTACATATGAGTATTAATAACTGTACTTCAATCATTAAAAACTACAGTGATTATGGCATAATACTGATATGCTGGTAATTATAAATAATATGGATAATAAACAAGTAAGAGGTGATGAAATTTTGATACATATGTAAATACGTGAATTGTGTAGCCGTTAACTCATCTGCTGAGTGTACTAATCAATAGCTAATCAGAACAACTGAGAAATATTTGGAAATGAGTATGTAGAGTAGCTAAAGGCCTGTTTTAAAGGTTGGCTTAAGGGCTTCATTCTTTTTCCAGAGTGACTTTACTATGCTAAGGCATATCATTTTAGCTGGAGTGCTTTAATGATATCAACAAGACTGCAAGTACAGAAATGGGCAATGAACAGATAAGCAAGGCATTTTTTTTGGCTGGGTTTATTGCATCTAGGGTAAAAGAGGGCTAAGCTCTGTCTCAGATCCTGCTGCAGAAAGCCAGAAATACTGAGAGCATCCTTTGACAACTGTAGGATGATGCTACGTAGTTCTAGTGTGTCATACATGAAACCAACCCCAACAATTGCAAAATCTCACAGTGGTATCAGGCCTGAACAAGAGGAGAGTCAGAAGGAGCCTACATGCCAGAATTTCTATGCCAAAGGGAGAAAAATCTCAATATTATTCTTCTACTTCGGGACAAGAGAGCTTGGATGCCAGTGTCTGGCACACCTGTGGTTCCAGGTACCTCTAAGTAACCACATCTGACAGGGATGCGTGGCACTCCTCTTTCTTTGGATGAAAACTTAAGCAGTTTTAGCAATGAGAAGGCTCAGTCCAGCAGGGTTACCAAGGTGGATTTTGTACTACGTCTAGAAGCTTTCAAAACTGTCCCCTAGCTTTGGCTAGCCCAGCCTGGCTTCATCTCGCTGTGACAAGATTTTGCTCTAAATGATTTAATCTCTTTCTGCAGCTACAGCAAGCACTTTTGTCTGGCAGCAAATTGTTTACTTATTTGCTATTAATTATTTATGGTAATGAAATAGTACCCATACTGCAAAATTTTCCAGAGAAATGAATACTCTTGTAATTCAGATCTGTGGCCATGAAAGAAAACACAGTTCTCTACTGTTGCTTATAATGTTTATTTGTTTTCAACTTCAAAACACAGGTGATGTTCTCAAAACAAATAGAGTAATAGGGGAAATGAAAGCAGGCTCCCTTTGTAACTTTCCCAAGAAACACATCTGGAAAAGCATGCTTTTGCAAAACAACTGCACTTTAGCACACCCTGACAGTGAGATTCCAAAGAGTCATAAATAGCAGTTAGATTAGAAATCAGTGTTGTTTTTTTTTTCCCTTTCTGTAACTTGCAATTGACACTAAATGAACCCACAATTTCCACAATTAATACAGAGATGTTTTTACAGAAGTATCTGAGTATGCGGTTAATTTCCAAGATGGGGAATTACGAAATTATACCTCCTCACTTTGATTCTGTAAAATAAACTTGGTGGTGTAACTGGATATTACAACATCTGATAGTCTTGCTACTGTTTTAAGCCTACAGCTTTGCTATTTAAATCACTATCCTTAATTGCTACTTAATTGTGTTTACCTAAAAGTCATTTTTTACCCATAGGCAGGTACTAAAACTTTTTTTAGAAGCAGCAGTGAAGTGCTTGATTGTATTTTGTAAATAACTCTGATGCCACGCTTCATCAGTACTTTTAAAACCTTAGTGTCGTATTTGGTTCCCTTGCCTGTACAATATCTCTTGCTCTACCTTAACAGTCACGTAGAAAAACAACCAGTTTGGAGACAGGTAAGTAAAATTAAAGGGTAGCTTTCCTGAATCTGAATTCTACAGCCAGGTCGTGCTCTCCAGGAAGGTCAGGGAAGTTGAAAATAATTCTGCAGACGAACAAGGAAAGCTATAAAGCCACTCTTCAGACTACAGTAACTAGAAAAGGCCAAGATCTACAACTCCTAGCACTTGCATAGACACACACAGAGTCAGGCACAGGGGATCTGACACACCCCAGTGCAGGCACAGGGCCTGGGAGCTCCACGGTGGGCACACTTTGGTGGCCCTGCAGGGAGCACAGGGCTTTTCCTACCAGCTCATAGCCATTGGAGCTGCAGCAGCTCCACAGCAATCTCAGCATGGCCCATTTTCTCCTACAGCCTGGGTTGTGAAGTGCTGCAGGGCTAAAATGTCTGGCACCGTTGAAGAGCAAAATAAACATGTTTGGAAATATAATTATAAATTAATAAAATTTGGATAGGAACGTATTGGTTATTTTTGCTACCTAATGTCTGCTCTTCACAAGCCAGTCTTCCTTTCCTGCATGCATGTGAAAATCGAGTATTTCTGGCACTGGGTGTGCTGCCCACATTGTAATGTGCTTTGTTCTGTATTGTACCTACGTAGAGGAAAATATCACTTTACCGTCTGATTTGCTTGAGTTGTGTAGTCATCAGTGCTATAGCAAGAAACAGGTAGACTGGGAATTAGGAAATCACTCAAGCGCTGAAGAGGGTCTTCCTGAACACAAAATGGGTGCTTGTGTTAAGTGGCCACAAAATTACAGTCTATCACATTCGATATCGGGGTTGTTAGATGGTGTATCGAGAATACCAAAATATACTTCCCTATTTGCTGGAGGTGGGGTGTTGGTTGGACTTCCCACCCCGGAATCAGGGCTTGGTGCAGGGTGCATTTCTCCTGCATACTTCTCTCCTTTCTGCGAGGGCTCTTGTTGTTTTTGCTTAAGGTTTTTGAAACGTTTGAGCTTCACAGGGTCCTTGACTTCCTTGGCACAATGGAACAAGATGAAAATGTCTCTCCGAAATTTGGAGCTCATTCCAAAGTAGATAATGGGATTGTAGAAGCTGGCAGACTTCGCAAACAAACTGGCAAGGATGCTTGTAAGATTGGGCACAGGGTGACCATAGGCAGACCATATAGAGATAACAGCGTATGGCGACCATGCAGTAATGAAGGCTGTGCAGATGACAATAGAAACCTAAAAAATAGAGGAAGAATAATCTTAAATCTATCCTGGAAAACTACATCAGGGAAGCAATACACTGGGAATAGCAGCTGGGACACTTGGCTGGAAGGGAAACATTTAGATTGTCCTGAAGGTATGGCTTGCAGGAGAATACAGCCAAGCAAAAGGTTTGGTTTGATGGAGCTAGGCAGACCTAGAAGCTATATTTCAATTTTGTCATGGTGGTGTGCTTGAGCAATGCCTCATCTAACGGAATTAAAATAAATACCTGTATGTTTTTATGAATTCAGAAGGTTTTGGCCAACTGACAGGAATTTTAAAGAAATCTTGTATTCTTCACTGAGTTCAGACTCTGTCACTAGGGATTATAGAGAAATGAAATGTGACTGATTGGTCCTGTTCTGTTCTAGAAGGACAGATTTCATTAAGATAAATCCCACCCAACATGAAACCCAAACTCACCCTAGTCACGTCCCGCTCTATTCTCCTCTGTCTGTCTGTGGGGTCACCCAGTCCGGCTAATGCATGGCTTAGCTTGACAGTATTGATAATTGACACATATGAGAAGACCATGACTGTGACAGGTAGGAAAAAACAGCAGATAAAAATGGAGACAATGTAGGACTTGTAGATTGTAGAGAAGTTGGCTTTTGCCCAGTCTATCTCACATGTGCCATACATGCGATCTGAAAAGCAAAAATAAGTTGGTTAGCATTTTTAGAACCTTTATCTGCTTTTGAGCATTTAATTTATCAGCTCAAATGCTGTGTTTTTCTTCTTTTAAGCACTAAAGAATGGATCGATCTTTCTGATTCAGTAAGCCATGACATAATTTCCTACACAAACAGTTTTTCAAGACCAGCTAGACAGTAACAAGTTTTAAAGTATTATCATTCTGTCCAGTCTAAATTTGCAGTGCAAATCCATAATGCACAAACTTGTTTCAGGATGAGAAATTGTGATACTTTATTAGGAAAACAAAAAAAAAGATATAACCTTTCAGTAGATTTTATACTCTTGTGTTATCTACTCTTTTTGTCATAATCTTCATCATAGTAGCTTCTTAAGACGGGGACTGCGATGGCATAACAAGCAATTGTAAAGAGACAATATGCCAAATGTAAAAAGCCGTTACTTACATAGCAAAGTAGAAAATAATAATATTGAGATTTTGTAAATAGAAACAAAAAGGCAATGAAATTTTTACTGTAGCAAAAGCCATGAAAGCAAATCAATACAGCTAATGATAAAGATTATGGGAAGAAAAAGCATATAAGCACTTAGGAAGATATGAGACCTTTTGCTGAAGAGGAAGCATACAGTTCTGCAACTACAAGGGAGCTGCAGGCTCTTGAAAGTGAACTCAGGCAGATTGTAAGATCTGCAGCTAGTAGGATTTACAAAAGGATGTTAGCTGATCAGGTACTTAAGGGAAAGGTGGTGGGAATAAGGTGAAGTCTCTTGTTAAATACTTTTATGAATAGCAGTTGTCTTCTTTAGACCATCTGATTTGTTTGCAAATGTGTCCTGGTAGGAAACGTGAGTGCAATAGCATCAGATATTTTCTATAGATTGTGAATTTTGATATTTCTTTTCAAGTGGAAAAAGCTATTTTTTTCCTGACAGCTATGGCAGCAAATTGAATCACAAATAAATGAAGCATGAACCAAAATTCTGTAAGTCAAGTGTTAACAAGTCCTGGAGATACGATACAGGTGAAGCCTGCATGATTTAGCAACAGATCTCTCCCTGACATCCAGTGATAATTCTGAAGAAAAAAAATCCCTTAATTCCTCACAGGTGGTAGGAGGTTTGGATAGAATGAATTAAAGGAGCAAGAGATTAAAATCTGTTTTATGATTCTCATCAAAAAGAACTCTGTATTTTTATCACCAAAAGCTCTGGGTGTTGCTATCTGGATGTGTTCAGTAATAGATTTTTTGTCTCCCTTGCCGTTTTCATCAGTAGACCTCAAGATTCAAAAAGATAACAATAAACTTGGCTTAACTTCAGGTTACTGGTTTGTGAAAACTTTTGACAGAAACATGAAAGCAGCCTCCAGATGACACAAAAAGAAAATCCTGCAGATGTTCTGCTGACACCCACTGCCTGCTGTTGGGTTTGTCGTTGCTGGGCTCCCCCATCTCCATGGGTGCTCTTGATGGAAATGTGATGATCTGTGGGATTTTTTTATATTAATCTTACTAGCTCTTCATTTGTAGCAGGATTTCTAACATCCCTTTTTGGTCTTAAACTGGATCCAGGAACTTCTTGGGCATCACTGTCTTGTCAGGGCATCCAAGTGCCCCCATGGATCTTTTTTGTACTTTGGATTCAATTCCTTGACATTGGCCTTCAAGACCACTTATAGGAGTACTTTTCCCTGCTGAGAATCACAACAGTTTCAGGTTCCTGGGCTATCTGACTTTAAACACAAGAGAAACAGAAAATGACCAGTCCAAACCCCACAACTTTATGACATATGCAGAAATGTGACATAAAATTAGAACAGTCTAATAAACGATTTGGTTTTAGCTCAAACAAAAGTTCCATTGAGCCTAATATCCTGGTAACATTTTCATTTCGGAAGGATAGAAACATCCATCATAGAAATGAATGCTTTTCTCACACCCATACTTCAGGGGTACACAGATATCTCAAAGCTTATGTAGTTATTAACTAAGAGCATATATTCACACAGCTGCTTTAGTAAGTCTTCATAGATTTCATGAATTCTAGAGGATCCAGGCAGATAACTGCTGGATGATTTCAGTCACATGATTGGGACTGTTAGAACTCCTGTATCATTACCTGTTGTTCCTAGAAATTTGTTTTGTTGAATTTTTGGAGATTTAATTTGAGGCAATTTCTTCAGCTTTTCGTCATGAAGATGTTTTCTGATGTGGGACTATCTCCTAGCCATTGAATTCCTGCAGTATTCACTACTCAAAATTGTTCCTTCCCCTCACATTTTTTTTTTTTTTTTTTTTTTTTTTGCTATGGTCTTATCTTGCACCCTAATGGCTTTTGGACTGACAAACTTTCTGACATCCTTTTCTCCTGCTATGTTAATTTTCATATTTTCAACAAACTATTTCACCACATCTTTCCAGCTTGGCTTATTATAGTTTCAAGTTTAACTTGCTGGAACTTGTGTTCTTTTCTAGTTTCATAATCTTGACAGTTTTTGAAGGATGTCGTTTGATAGTTTTCTTTATCTCATTGCTTAACCATGCCAAATATTTCTAGCCTCTCTTTTTTCATAGGTAATATATACTTGGTCCAAGTCTGTCCTGTGATATCTTTTAAAAAAAATCTCTTTATAGCTGATACTAAAGCAGGCAACACTCTGTTTGTACATCATGCACGATGAATGATTTTCTCAGTTCTACTGCTAAATCGCTCTGGTTTATCACAAACAGCAAACAAGAAAGGTAAGTATCTTTGTTCAGTTAAGTGGAGAAGTGACAAGTAAGTACAACTGAAAGATACCTGTTACCTGTATAACTGCCCCAGCCAAGTAGTGGAGCTGCTGACCAGAAGAAAGCTGCTATCCAAATGAGAACCAAAGCCACTGTCATACTGCTGTTGCTGATGCAGTGACCTGCAATGGCATGCTTTAGTCAGAAAATATCTAGAAAGGCAAACATAACTCTGAAATCTAAATGCACTCCTATACCAACAGCTAATAAGAAAAATGCAGCTATTTATAAAATATTAAGACAAAAAAATGCATATTCATAAGAAAAGCTTAAGTTTGAAAGCATCTGTCAAGCTTGTGTTCAGTACCATTTGGGAGCAGTGGAAATGAATGGCTTTTAAGCAGGAGAAAGTGTTTATTGAGCACTACAGAATTAGCATATTCTACTTTAGTCATGTCTTGCAATTTTGTAAAAAGCAGGCAACAGTTGTATGCTAAGTTTTACGTATAAACAAACAAGTCAAGTCTAAATTCAGAGGATTTTCATATTCATTTCAATGTTTTTCTTGTTAAAAAGGAGAAAATACATTAGTTGCTCAAACCACATTAGCTATTCAATACAAATTATTTAATCTGTCCTGCTGTTGTTGTACATTGTGATTAATTCATCATTTATGTGGGAAATACTTATGTATTCACCAATCTCTGTTCCTCAACATTTCTGTAAAGTTATGCTGAGTACTCGCTCAGATTTCCTCAACAGGCAAACAAATTATGCTCACCCTCAATTCAACATGTAATACAGCTTTGCAAAAGAGAAACATGGGTTTTAAACATGATTTCATAATATTCAATGAATATAAGATGTAGAATATATCACAGTGAAATTCTGGCAGCTCCAACAGCAGTTTGTGTGGGCAGTTAACTTCATCAAGTGAGGGTGGTTATGTAGAGAGACATATAGGGAAAGAGGTAGATGATGGTATGTTTGTATAGACTTGCTGATGAGGACTTCACAGGCTAGGAAATGTGTGAAGGGTTTCAGAGCAGATTTCTACAGTGGGACACTCGTATTATGCCCTGAGAGGTATTTATACCAAAAGTTAATACAAAAATGAAATTCAACAAAACAGAAGGAGAGTGGTTAGTAAAAGGTTTCTAGTACTGGACAGAGTAATGAAGAGTGGTTGGTTGAAATATTCAGGTTACAGATCAACAGGGCACTAGAGAAGGAAGAAGTGTGGATGCAAGGCTGTGGTGATGACGCTTTGCAGATGTGGGAGACAGGCAGGAGACAGGGACTGTCTGGGCAGTCAGGTCGCAGTCTGTTCTGAGAATGGTAGGAGTGATTTGCATCTCCTGTGATGTGAAACTGTCCACTGAAGGGAGGCTGGAGAAGCATGTGGGGATGACAGACTGCACAGCGCTGTCACCAAAACTCTGGTAAATGAAGGATTCTCTAACAGTTGATTGACCATTAGAATGCAGGCAATTCTTTATTGTGGCACCAGATACACAGGGGATAGTTCCACCTATCGTGCATGCTGGATCTGACTCCTGTCTAAGCTTATATCCCCCCTTTACATACACAGGCATTTATTTTCCTGGAAAGATTATACATATCCATTCTATTTCCAAGAACTAATTGTCCTATATGCATAATTATTACACATGTGGCCTGGATCTCCGAGGGGCTTCGGTGGTCTCTAGTGGTCCCTACTGGGAGATGGAGAGATGTCTTCCAGTGTTCTTTCCATGAACTTTGAGGCTTCCTTCCATAAAAGGTCATATCTTAGCCCATCTCTCTGTTTGTAGAATCCTGCATAACTGGTGTCTGCTGACCAGAGTGCTAGCCACAGTTGGTGTCCTTCATTGTTCTTATCTGAGGTCTTGTACAAGATTTGCCTCCTCCAGGATGTGCTGGTATCTTTGCTTGCATTCCTGCCTGAGGGCCCTTACAACATTTCTGTCCTTGATAGGTAACAATGCTACAAAAGCTGGAGGCAAGATGTGCAGACTGAATGTTCCTAGTGTCATCTAAAGCAGTCCAGGATGTCTGCTGTGCATAAACTCTGGCAAAACACCCTGAAGAGTGAAAATATTTGTATGTAATATTTGCAGCCTTCCAAGCCAAGGATATAAATGATTGGAAACTTCCTAGGCATCATCTCATAGACGATAAAATTAGTTGCTTACAGTGAGATCCATACAATGATGTATGCATCACTTAGGAGTCATTTAAGTTGCATTTTGAAGAATACAAAGGGTCAGCAGGATCTGTGGTATCTTTGGCACATGGATGAGTTTAACCCATGGTGACAAAAGAGTACTTGTAATAATTTGGCTCTTATTGGAGTTAACCCTGAAAGATTCTATGCAAATGTGTTTGTAATGTAAATGACTGTGCTATGTTTTGGTTTTCAGTGCATCTAATTTATATTTGATACAGCCTGTGACTGAAAGAAATATAGATTTATACTAGGTTCAGAACTGGACTTGCCCTTATACCTTACCTCTCTCAGGATGGCAGCCCTTGATGTAGCGAGTCACACTGATTACTGTAAGGGTATTAATGCTCGCCAGGCCAAAGAGAAGCGTCAGGAAGCCATCAACCTGAAAAACAAAGCAGTGCAGGATGTTCTTTTACTGCAGACAGCTGAAGGGGAAAAGAACCACAGGGATTGTTCCAGTTGTTTTCAAGTTAATGCTCTTGAAATTTTTTCCAGAAACCCAGCTAGCAGGGAAATATAAAATGTCAGGTGCAGTTATCTTCTATAGGATCAGTGAGCAAATAAATGTTCAAAAATTATATAAGTGGTCTGTCATGTACATAAAATAAAAGAGCAAACACACCCTTATATCTCTGCTTACCTGAAACGACTTGTCAAATGAAGGAGAAAAACGTTGAACTGAAAAGAAAAAAAGTCCTGAACAGGCAAAAATGCATTGGATGCAGCTGCCCTGCTTACGCAGAACAAGCATGGAAACTGAACCCACGAAAGTTAGGCCAAAGAGGGAAGAACATAGGAAGTAATGGTCTTGTCTGAGTAAGAAAAAATTTTTTAAAAAATTAAATAAAAACATCCAAAACTAAATTTTTCCAATAGATTGAGCCTCAATGTTGATGCTGCTGATTGCCAGCTATTTATTAAGTTCTGACCCTCACCACCCTTGAGTGATGCAGGCAGAGCTGTATGGCTGTGTAGGCTCCCACTGATGTCAGTGTCTCAGCAATATATGCACAGGATGGTTACGACTCTGCTAGCTTCACTTATGGCTATGGGAAGGAAGTTGCTGCTGACTGCAGTGGAGATGGATGTAGCCATCTGTTAGGGAGCACTATATGCCTGGGAAACGATCCAAGAAAAATGCTGAAGGCAGTCCTTTTTTTGCAAGTTTGCTATGATATACCAAACTGGCCAGAGCAGAGGAACTCTTGGAGGTGCCAGTTTTATACTGAGTGAAGCAGGAATATTAAACAAGGGTCTCTGGACTGTAACTTGGCATTCAAGTGGTAAAACTATCAGTGTAAAGGCACGTCATTATTCTACAGGAACAAACTCTGTCTTTGTGTGAATGGGCACAACTCCCACTGGAATTCAGTTTATCCCAGGACTGAATCTGGGGCTTTAATCCAGGCTTAAAGCTGAGACCATAGCAAATTGTATAAATTACACTGGGTGAATGGATTGCTTCATCATTTCATAGAATCATAGAATCATAGA
>VWZK01015694.1:47253-90438 GCA_013396935.1 Baryphthengus martii | reverse complement strand
CCACATCTTTCTTGTAACAGGGGCTCCAGCACTGGACGCAGTACTCCAGGTGGGTCTCACGACAGTGGAGTAGAAGGGGAGAATAACCTCCCTCGACCTGCTGGCCATGCTTCTCTTGATGCAGCCCAGGATACAGTTGGCTTTCTGGGCTGCAAGCGTGCGCTGACAGCTCATGTTGAGCTTCTTGCCAAACAGTACCCCCAAGTCCTTTTCTTCAACTCCTCAACTCCTCTCTAAAAAGCAGAGAGAGAACTGACCGTGCTCAGTCCAGAGGGTTCTCTGGGACAGTTCTCTCACATGGACTTGCTATCTAACCCTGTAGTCCCCATCCCAACCTCACCCCTTACATGTAGGTCCCTATGCAAACCAGGGTCAGTACAAGTAAAGTTTTTAAATACAAAACAGACAAAAAACCCACCAGGGACTGAAGACAGAACTGATATAAAAATATTCTAGTGATCTTCATAAAGGACTGTGGGTTTCTGAGAATCACGATGTATCCTCCATAGGTATGAGGTCCCATACGGCTTTTTTCCTTTAAAAAGGATACAAACTTTTTGGTAATAACATCAAGGCCTGATTTTGTCCTACTAATCTTACTGAAATATATAAATTTAGAAGTGTAATTTATTGTTCTACACTTTTTGTAGTATCCATGGAAAAGATAAGAAATTTTCAAAACTGGTTACAATGATTTGAGTATCATAACAGAGGAAGATAATTGAAGGAATCAATGAGTGTTGATCTTTAAGCTTACATCCAGCATAATAACATTATCAGATAATCAAAGTTTAGAAATCCCAGAATAACTTCATATACATAAGGATACTTTTGGCTTAATCTCTCTGTGCCTTCATTTACCATCTTAAAAAAAAAAAGGCAGAAAATAGAAAGTACTGAATAGCTCCTTCATAACTGAGGAATATTAGGAAAAGCTAAGAATAAACCAGTGAAAGCCTATTAAAATATTACTGATCAGAGAATTTAAATTATAACATCTTAACCAAAAATCTTAATGTACATAACAAAGCTGTATATATACATGTATTGCTGTTTCTCAGGATTCATGTACTTTGTATCTTATTATGTGTTCTAATTACTCGATTTAAAAAAATATTTAATCTAACAGTAACAATTCTGATCAGCAAAGAAAACTTAAAATAACATTTAAACTTCTTTTCTTCTGAGACCAATGAGAATTATTTGGTGAAGAGAGGACATGTTTATAAATGAAATAACCTTGGAACTCTCCCTGGTTAACAAGATTGCAGGCAAAACCAAGGTTTTAAATTTAATTTAGTAACTAGCTGAAAAATCTGAACAGACTATTTCCTTATTTCTTAGTGCTTTTACTAGCCCTCAAGAAACAAATTTAACTACAGTCATTCTTTAATTTAAATAGAAAAATATGTTAATGAAAGCAAAACAGGAAAGGATTTGTAGAGCTTATATAGTTAAAACTGTGAGCAAAGTTGAAAACATGGGTCCTTGAAACTTGCTTTAACAAATGTGTTGTTACAGTCTATGGTAGGCAATACCTCTCTTGCTTCTTAAAAGTTGGGATGTAAATAGTAAATCTTGGTGTCACGTACCATACTCAGTTCTCTGCTGCTTAAAGATACAAATCGTTTACTGCCTTGATTAAGGCAGGTGGAAATTAAGGACTGCACAATGGACTGAATCTGTTGTATAGCACTCTATTTTAGACACTTCCAGATACTCAGCGTAAGCTTTTGGCATTTTCTACCTTTTATCTGATTGTTTTACAACCTTAATGATGTTCTTTTGGTCCTTATCATCAATGAGATGGAAATTCTGTTCAAAATTAACTTAGAGCACATCTTAGAGATCTTGGCAGAAGGAGAGACCTTACCATCAGCTTTTAGGACAAAATTAATTTTATCAAGATGAACATACCTTCTCTAACTGTATGTGTCCTAAGAGATCTCTGTGTTATCATTCATCTGTATGACTCTTGGAAAAGTAAGTTGGCTTTTAAGTATTTGTCTTGCAGGCAGATGAGAGAGAAAAAGCTATTTTCTTCCAATTTGCAGCCTTCATCTGATCTGGAAAATTTTGTATGCCTATCTTGTAGTTCTTCCAGATGACCCTTTTTTTCTGGAAAAAAAACAATCTTTGTAGTACAGCACTGCTGTGTTTTCACTGCAGGAATGAGGTTTCACTCCTCGTTCGCAGAGCAGTTGGAGTTAGCCTACTGCAGTTTGAACTGCAGGATTCCTCCTGTAACACCAGTTACCAGACAATGTGCACCACTTTGGCATAAACTTAGATATACTTTAGTAAATTCTAAACACCAGGGTGAGTGTATTGGGAAATCAACAATAGTATTATGTGAGAGTGGATGGATAAGAAGATAGATTGTGTCATTCAGCTAGTTTCAGAAACTTCAGCCACTGTAGTATTGACACCCATCTATATAGATGGTGTATATGGTCTATTTAGATGGTATATGTCGTGTAACCCACTGAATCTGAAGAACAAACATATTCTTAAGGACTTGGGGTTTTCTGTTATTTTGGTTTGTTCTGTTTTGTTTTCATTCAGGACAGACAGTATCAATATGTGATATTTCTTTTGATGTCAAAAGAGTGCTGTCATGGTCAAGGATTCAGCTGCATGCTTCTTATAACAAATACTGGCCCAAAAGATTTTTTTCCATTTTCAGTCATCAGTGCCAGTCTCAGACTACGAGATGTGTACGTCATTGAACCTTAGCCTATGGGGAAATGTCTTGAAAGACATTAAAAGCTTTATTATTGATTATAATTAAGACTGGCCTAAGGACTTGTCCCACATATGTTTTGCAAAAGCAGACATGTTGGAGTTAAGGATTACCAAAATGGTTTGGGACCATTCCAGACTTCAACTATCTTGGCTAAAGTAAGGTAAAAGATAAATCTAGTAATGGTAAGTAGGTAAATATGATAATACTTCCTAGAACTATGTTTTGGGATATATCCCAGCATCTTGGAAGGTCTATAAGTTGTGGAAAGCCAGATTCTCTAAAAACAGCTCTTGTAGCCAAACAACCTATACTGCTTCAGATGGAAAATAGATTCTCTCCAGGGACAGAAACTTAGCACGCTAACTTGGGGAAACTAGAAGCTAAGAAATGAGAGTGCATTTTCAAAGAATAGGGACCTTTAGACAAATCTGAAAAGTTTTCATCCAACTTTTTACAACCTCTGATTAATTCTTAGAAATTGAATACTGAGAGTTCTCTTTCCACTGTCCCAGTCCGTCCAGTGTTTCCCTCACTCTTGTAGACATCCTGTCTCCCTGCCCAACAAATCCTCCAGCCTCCTACTTCTTGTCTGGCTAGTTCCTTGTTTCCTTTCCAGTTCATTGGCCTGCTTTTCTGCTCCTACAGCCTTTAATCATCCTCTTACCTACATGGGAGTGCTTCCTTGTCCCGGATTTTACTTGCAAATATTTTGTGGTCACTGTATTGTGTATGTGTTTCTTGGTTGTACTGAGTGTTAGAGCAGATCCGAGAAGGGTGTTTGCAGGCAGAATCTTTTGGTGATTTTACTGATGGATGCTAACCAGCTTCTGATGAGTCTTAAAAGCCTATAATTTAACATAATTTCTGCTTCCTCTGCTCTGGAGAATAAGAAATGTCTGCTCTCACCAGCAGGTGCATGCATTAATTGACACTTCAAACTGAGTTTTGTGTGTTTCACTTAAAATTTATATGTGTTTTCATTGTGATAGTAAATTTATTTTATTCCTGCTTTTTTGAGAGCACGTGAGAACTGTTCAGGATACAATTAGTAATAGATGGAGCATCCTGATTTTACAAGTAACTTAGTCAACAACTTCTGGGTGAGAAAGTTTGGTCTGTAGCGCTAGGACGAGGTATGTATTGATCTGGCTTCATGGTAAACTATGACTATTCCAGCAGCCTGTGGCTTCAGAGCGTGCCAGGGATGAAGAAGCAAAGCCTGCATTGATACAGTTAGGCCAAATGCCTGGATTACAGTTTTAATTTGACCTGAGGTGCATCTAATGGTGAGCCATTCAGTGATGAGACTCAAAGTCCTGAATTAGAAAAGAGAAACAAATCTGGTTCAAATTGTGATAGAAATATGGCTATATAAGAATTATTGAGTCATTACAGCAGTTAATTTAGAAAAAGATTTTAAAAACCATTCCATTGCTAATGAGTCTTATGTTACACTGAAGTTGTTTAAATCCATAGTTTACTCCTCTTCCTAAAGTATTACTTTCTGAAGAACCATAGAGAGAGTAGCCTCATGGGTGGCTTTGCTGATGATCTAAGCTAATGATCACAGAAGAGGTCAACACTAGAATCTTTTTGACATATCTCAAAATTAACCCTATAAAAATACTTTCTTCCAAAATATTGATCTATTAGGCTGCTTTTGAGACCCAATGAGTGTCGCTTAGAATGGCAAGAACTGGGAATAGGATATTAGGACGGGTGGAGAAAGGGGTCCAAGGAAAACATAACATTTATTTTAAGGAGCGATAAAGATTTATTTTGGCTTTTATTGCTTGTGAAGCCACAAGCTTAAATGCACATTGAAACTTTGTTATGCTGAAGTGTTGAAGAAACCTCAGATCTGATTTATCATGGAGGCTTGTGTCTCAAACAAATGATTAGTTGGATAGTCATAGGTTGATTTAGGGATTTTATTTCTTAACAGAGTTGGTAATAGCAGAAATAACAAAATATGTTGCTGTAGTTCTGACATGGAACTTTGTTTGACTTGTGAGTGTGAAATAATCCAAATTTTATGCTTCTAGGTAATAACATATACAAATTCATTGCCTTTGATGCTGCCTGTCATTTAGAGTTAACATTGAGGATTCAATATTTTGGCTCTGCAAATCTGCTCAGTCCTGCTTTGTTCATTTTTATTCCTATGTACTAATATCAAACAGGAGAATTAAGAGTTGAAATCCTATTTGAAATTATGTTTACAAACAAACAGAAAAAAAGCAATAAAACAAACACCCTAAGACCTTGGCTCTAGCAAGAGTTGTGCATCAGTAAGAGTAGACTTGCAGTATGCCAGTTTTCACTGTTACTTTAAAAAGTCCGTGTAAAGAATTTATTACAAATCTTCTTTCAAGTTGATCTACATACCTGACTTGCTACACTCAATGGGACGTGCAAATGCAAACACATACACACAAAGAAAAAAAAAAAAAAAAGATCCAACAGTCTTCTGTTTTAAGAATCATGCTGCTTCATACATTGAGTGTCTTCTTCCAGAAACTAGCTTTGGCATATTTTCAGGCATATTTTCACAGAAGACAAGCAAATCCATAAATTTCACTTTCAGAGTATGACACATATAATTTCTGTCCATAATTCTGTCATCATTGCAAACTAAACCATCATCTGAAATAAATCTATTGACCAACTCTATTGCATAAGGTAATACACAGAACGTGTGGTCTGTTATAAAAATATAATTTGGAATTCAAATAGCATGCATTTAACAAATGCACAGTTAATCCCAAAGCCTGGAATTCCTATCATATTTCTCTTGGATTCATATTCATACTTTTTAATGTATCAAATATAGTCTCACAGACAGCAGCTTATCTGTAATCCCTAGCTTCAGGGTGTGACACTCAAATAGTTTTATAGAAAACCTCCTGTTCAAATTTGATAACCATTAAATATAAGCTTTTACAAATTTCTATCCAGTCATGTCTGATTGCATTTCACTGCTTTTCTGATATGAGAGCAATGAAGTGCTGGTAGCCAACAAATGTATGGGACTGTATATAAAGTTGAGTACCACATTTTCCTTAGTATTTTTCAAGTTATTTGTTTACTCTTTTCCTGTTAATGCCATAATTGATTTTCCACAAATGGAAAAAAAATACAGTCCTGCTTTAGTGAAGGTATGATAACAAGGTTGTTAAAACTTTAACAGAGAAACTGAGATATAGCTAAAATTAGAATATTTACATATATTAATTCAAGATATTTCTAAACTCATCTTATCTGTAGGCTTAACGTAAGCCTTGTATGGAAGGCTTAAGTTAGCAAGCATCTTTTCTAGGCATAGCATAGCTACTACAGAAGAAAAACTCCTTTGTCAATACGAACTGCATCTATGTGAGGAAATATGTCACTTTTCATGGATCATCATAGACAGAAGAATATGTGCAAGTGAAGAAGGGGCAAAATTGAACCATGAGTTACATGACGCTTATGTTATACAGAGGGGAAAGGTTCCAGGAAGAAATGGATGGAAGAATTCAGACTGAATGATTTGTAAACCCAGAAATGGAGAAGAATTACTAAAACTGGAGTCCCAAATACCCCATCATGTCCTTTCTGGTAGCTACAGTACTATCTCTCAAGACACAGAAACATGAAGAAATTAAAACCTTGTTTTCAGCAGCACTGAAGCAAAGCAAGTATCCTACTGGCTCAACATAGAAACGCATGAAAGAACCGTACTGTAATGCATTATGAAACAATTCTCATCTCACAGAGACTTCACAAACCTGGCAAGATTTTTTTGGCTATGGTGGCGAACCTCTCCAGTTTTCAGGCTTAATCTAAACTACTGTTGGAGAATGTTGTGATTTTTTTCTCTAGTCCGTATCAATGGGTTTTTTAGTTAAATTAGCATAGAAGATGAACCAGGACTGGCACGTGCTTGTTTCCCCTCACTGGATCTGAGATGAATTTCAACATATTTGGGAGGTGTGAACTTGCTGGTCATAAGATAGGCAGATCCACAGTGAGCACACAGAAGAACCAATGAAACACCGAATAAAGTTTTCAAGAGAATTTCAAGATCTCAGGTGTCACATAAAAAAACTAAACCAAACCAAACCAAAAATCTATTTTGTATCTGAATTAAGACAAATTGGTTTTCCTTTCAGTTTTTATTTTTCTTTTTTTTTTTTTTTTTTTGTAATTTTCTGTCATATATAATTATTGTTAGGGGTTATTAATGTTGTAGTAAAAGTTACCTTAAGACAGGCAAATGATACCTGGAATCTGTTATGTTGTCTTTGATATTGGTTGGCATTTGGAGTGGATGAGAAATTCAGTACTAGATCAGCACTTACGGTTTATTGAGTTCATTTTTTTTTTTTCATATTCGATTACTTTGCTTTCTGCAGCTCCAAATTTTGTTTATCTTTTGCAATTTTATTCTGTTTCATACAGCTGCCATCACAACATAGAACACAGATACCATCTACATGTAGAAAGAGAGAGTTAGGTCCTGTTTACATGTGGGTTTATGTTTGCTCATGTGTGTGTGCAATATGTGTGTACAAGCCCTGATTAACTCATTTTTGTCCATGAATTCCACTAAGGGGTAAGATGTGTAGGGTATAAATGTGCTGTGTCTCCGCCATCTATGGTATATGATGCGAGCCAGGAATTCTCAACTGAACATTCTGTCTTTTATGTATCCTTCAGCATCTTATATTTTCTTTTCTCTAGATAAATTGTTTCCAAGCTTTTCATTTTGTGTTCATATGCAAGTTTGCCTCCTTCATTATGTGCATCCTTCCTGTATTACATCCCTTCTTCCATTCTCTTTTCTTTTTTTTTCTTTTTAGATCCACAAATACAGCCATTCTTCCTGATTTAGAGTAAATCAAACTAGTTAGTGTATTGCATTTTCTACAATTGTCATCTGTTCGTGTGCTTATCAATCCCTCTATTTCTCTTCTGACTACTAGAAAAGTTTTTCTTACTCATTTACATTTTTTATCAGTTTGCAAACATCGATAAATAATGAACAGCAAAATACAGGAACTAACAGATCTTGGGACTGTTCCTTTACTATATTAGAGGTCACTCACAAGTTTGAGTTGTGGGGGTTGCTAGTTTTTCCTGTGTTTTTCAGAAGTGCCACCTGCAGAAAATATTTAAGTATATCTAATTACAACCATGTACTCCAGTAGGAAGGCAACTGCTTGTTTAAACCCCACAAAATATCTTGATCTTTCTGAAAATGTATTTCTCTGTGTCAGACATTATTCTTAGAGCTATTTGAATGAAAAGGAAGGATTGTACTTACATGTGCTTAAATAATTCTTCCGAACTTTCAACCTGCTGATACCTGTAATATATAATCAGATTAAATTTTATCAATATAAGCTTTATCACTGCAGGTCAAATCTATCATGTTCTGGATAAAGAAGGATTGTGCCATTTTTGTTTCTGTTATCATTCAGGAAATAGAAAATTACAGAATAGCAGGTTTCATCTTTTATTGCTTAAGACATAGAGACTACAGCAGGATGATAGAATGTTTTATGACAAAAGTAAGACATAAGAAAAAGGTTTGGTTGATTTCTAGGACAGTCTGCTGCGTCACACTATCTTCCTTGTTTCTGATGCATAAATTAGAGACTCAAATGCTATTCAGTTTTACATTTGGTATTAAAGACTGATACCATCATTCTGTTATGAGATGATGCTTCTTCAGGCATGACACTGAAAAAAATTACTTTTATTGTTATTAATAGTCACATGGTCATCTGAAATCTATTAGTCAACAATTTGCAAGTGTTTTCTAATAGTTCAAACTGCGTAGATAGGATTGAAATGAATTACCTCAATGATCAGACTACTATAGAAAGAAAAATAATTTAGAAACTGGTTATAAGAACATGATGATGTCTAGAACACAGGCAAATCTGCATAACATGGGGCTAATTTGTGCTGGCACAGATACTATGCACTAATCATAATTATTTCAAAATATCTTATCAGATTTATTGATTGTTGAGATTGCTTATGCTTCTTTTTTTCTCTCTCTGTGTTTTATGATGTTTCCATCTTCCACTGTAGAATTATTCAATTGCCAGTAGGGTTTTCTGACTACTTCCTGGTCTTGTTTGTAACAGAGACAGCTCTGACCTGTGTCTGGCTTTTTATGAGTCAAAAAACTATTAACCATGCCTAAGAGGGTGAGGTTTGGTGTACTTCTGCTACATTATCCCTCCCTGTGTACCTTAGGTGAAACATCTATGGACTATAATTAGAGTAAGCGTGAAATTATCTACATGCCGACCACTTCCTTCCATTTTAAGGCTGTAGGAGTCTACATATGGCAGTGCCATCTAGTGAGACCTGAAGCACCTAGAGCTAGACCTACACCTGAATATGATCAATGCAATGCTGATCTTTGTTTCTTTGAACTTCTCCCTCTGGTTCTTAAGAGTAAATCCTCAGATATTCTCAGATTTATCAATAGATAACTGTATGTTTAAGGGACTAAAAAAACAATGGATCGATAAGCATTTACAGTAAGAGCTAGACAGGGCTTAAACACAGAGGACTTTTTGGCCAAACCAGTCCTTACTAGAATGTATGAAACTTTTGGGAGTGTTTCAGTAGATTATAAATTCCTTAAATATATTGTTATTTCATCAGTTTGTTGTGGTCATTTTGGTTTGGGCATTGCTTTGAAGACTCAAATTCAAAATGTAAAAAGTATTTTTCTGATTCTCTTTGCTATTCTCTGCTCAGCAGAGCTCCTCAACAATTATCTCGTAGCTTGTGGATGCCCTTACCAGTAGCAACATGAAGGACTAAGACTTCTTTTACTAGCATACATGTGAAGTTTCTTGTAACTAGATGTATTTATTACTATTCCAAACTAATTCATGCTATAGCATATGCATCTTGTTTATGGCAGTTAAATCAGTTTGAAAAGAAAACCCATTCATATTCTTTTGATCTAAATTATATTTGTGGGGGTAGCACAAAACAGTTTCATTTTATACAGCATATTTATACTACTACTTTAATGACTAAGTCAATCACCAGCTAAAGACAAGCAGAAGGTATTAAAGTGCAATTTAGAAGAGAAAATGTGCAAATGGAAACAGAACACTGCAGATAGGTAAAAATAATTTGTGTACCTTTAGCTGCAGAGTAGGTTGGAAGAGAATAGTTCTTCCTGCTCGATAAAAAAAAACCAAAACAAACCCAGAGTAGATACAGCTTATTTACTGTAAGCTCATTCATATGGTTCTCATCACTGTAATTTTCTGTGCCTCCTTATACCCACACAATATATAATTTTTATTCTTTTTATTTTCCTTTCATTCCAGTGTAATTTATTATGTATTGTCTTTGTTATGTTTCTGTTGTGGGAAAATAAGCATCAAAGATGTGGACTTTCCCATTTGCACTGAAGATAATGAGGTTACCATCAGCTGGTCATGCTTAGGAATGAGCTGCAAATTCATGGACAACTCTCTGAGGAAGTCTTATCCCTGCATTCTGAGGGCAGTAGGGTTGTATGGCTGTCAAACCCATCAGACTTCCTTTTCAGGTAGGAAGAATTTTTCCTTGGAGAGGCATGAGGTGTGATGGAAAGTCTGGAAGAGGAAGAATGCAAACAAATTTGACTAGGAGCTTTCTTCAGAACAGATAGCCAGTAGACCTGTGAACAGTGGTATCCTGCCCTCTCACTTAGCTGGGTGATACAGGGTAGCTTGTAACAAAGCTGGTAGTTTAACATCACAGCAAATGCGCTTGGTTATGCCCAGAAATGCATGGACTTTTTATCACCTACTGTCTTACTCGATGTAGGTCATGAGTTAAGTCAAATTTTATAGTCGTGTATTTAACAAGGGCAATTGATGAGATTCACACAGAAGTTTCTGCTGGTGCTTACCTTCCTTGATTTCTAGTGGTCATAGACCATACCTCCACCTTAAATAAAACACCCAGGTTTTAGAACATTGGAGTAAGGCCTTTCCAACCCAAAATGTGTGAGCAAGTCACGGATTTAGTTACTTTTACCTCATTAGCTTTACAATTAGAAAATAAGCTCACAAAAGGTATTTAATTGTTATCTTCAGATACTGAAATAGTCAAATGATCCAAAGTAAGTAATTTACTTCCTCTTCACATCAAATATTAATTGCTGGAATTAAATAGCTGATAGTACTGCTTGAAAAACTGTTAGAGAATTATCCTTTGTGAAGTAAATAGTGATTTCACATATTTTCTTTAAATTATTCCTTTATTTCTTTAAGCAATCTGTACTATCATTTTCATGAGTGTGTAATTATGTCAGAACCAGAAATATCAGTTTAAGGATAATGTCCAGTAAGAAGCAGTCAGCAGACAGCTCTGTTAAAATTCTGACAGCACAATGTGAGATACTTAGTATTGTGATCCTGGTTAGAGAATTGCAAAGCTCTTTTATAATTAAACAGTGCTACCCAGCATGCTAACAAACAGACATCAGTGCAAATGCAAAAGGTTTCTCAGCTTGATAAAGAAGAATGAGACATTTTGGTTTCAGTGGAATGATTTTTACTTACAGAATATAAAACACAATATGAAAATGTTTTTTAATGTCGGCATACTTCAACCAGCTTAAGAAACACAGGTTCTGAAATTCAATTTGTTTTGATGATTATTTCTAAAAGAGTCTTATATGATATTTTCATTGTGTACTAGCTAATTCAAATGCTTATTTGTTTCTGGAAAGTAATTAGTCTGCCTATCTTGACTAGTTTATCTGTGATTTATAACACTGTTATTTTATCACATTAACAAATATGGTACTTCATTGTTTTCCATTGAAATGTCAGTGATTTCCATACACTTATAAGCTACAACATTTCAACTACAATGAGATTTGTCTGCTGATGGACATTACTATATATATTAATGACATAAATTAAAATAAGAAATTTAAATTGGATTTTTAATGTTTCCTTTTTCAAACCAACCTTTTAACTGAAAATAGCTATAATAGACTCTTGTCATATTTCTTATGTTTAGACTAAATAAGAGTAATTCACTCAATTGTTTTTCCACATAGGCCATGGTTTTCTAGCATTCTGACCACTCTCCTTGCCATTTACCAGCATCTCTGGAAAGGGTTCATTCACTTTAAACACAGACCAAACTGAACATCTTTCTTAACATAAGGCCTTATTAGTCCTTTAGAACTTAGTGTATAACATCTGCGTTTTTGCAATGACACGACAGTGTGGACTTACAATCTTTTTGTGGTGTAATAGTCCTAGAGAAACAAAAATCACATAAATATAGTTAATCTTGCCCTGATTATGCTGTATTATCTCTTGAGAACCCTTTCAATCCTAAAAATTGCATTAGGAAAACATAAAGATCATGCATTTATTTCGTCTTAATAAAATTTTAACAATAAAATAGGGAAATAAAAGGCTGGAAGAGGATCTTTGTCTCATCAAATCTAGTTCTCAGTCCAAATTAGCATCTGTATCATGTTGTCTCACTCAAAATGTACCAGGTTCCCATTTTACATCTTCCTTCTGCCTAGCAATCATGTTTAATATGCACAGAGGGTCCTAGCCTGATCACACTGAAGTCAGGATGGAACCTTTCACAGCCTTCAATAATGCATGACTAGTTTAAGTCTTAAACAAGTTTTATTCTTGGACAAGAATTCTTACCTGAATTCAGACAGCCTTTTTGATATAGAAATTTATTTTACTACACACATATGTTTTTTTCTTGATGTGGTAGGCTCTAAAAGTATGTATTTTAAGTGAGTTCTGTGTGCTAATTATATGTTGATTAAACATTTATTATTTTACGTTTTAAAATTCTTCTAGTTCCAGCACATGTCCCTTAATTTTGTAATACGCAGAAAGTTCTGTTACTTTTCCATACAGTTCACTATTTCATAAATAACCTCTTATCCGAGCAACTGACACCGTCTGCCTGAACTTGTGCAAATCATTCAACAATGTCCCACACAACATCCTTGTCTCTACATTGGAGAGACGTGGATTTAATAGATGGAGTGCTCGATGGATATTGGAATTGTCTGGATGGTTGCACTCAGAGAGTTGCAGTCAGCATCTTGATGGCCAAGTGGAGACCAGTGATGAATGACATGCCTCAGGGGTTGGTATTGGGACTGGTGCTATTTAACATTTTGTTCCAAGACATGATCAGTGAGATTGAGTGCGCCCTCAGCAAGTTTCACAGCAACACCAAGCTTTGTGGGGTGGTTGATACAATGGAGGGAAGGGATGCCATCCAGAGGGACCTTGACAGAGCAGTCCTTCAAAGAAGAACTTGAATGTCTGGGTTGATGAGAAGCTAAATATGACCTGGCAATGTGCACTTGCAGTGCAGAAAGCAAACCATATCTGGGGCTACATCAAGAAAAGTGTTGCCAGCAGGTGAGGGAGATGATTGTCCCTCTCTTCTCTGCTCTTATGAGACCTCACCTGGAGTACTGCATTCATCTTTGGGGCTCCCAACATAAAAAGGAGGGCCAGAAAAAATCATCAGAGGGTTGGGACACCTCTCCTGTAAAGAAAGGCTGAGAGAGTTGTAGTTATTAAGCCTGGAAAATAGAAAGCTCTGAGAAGACCTTACACCAGCCTTCCAGTAACTAAAGGGGGCCTACAAGAAAGCTGGGGAGCAACTTTTTATGAAGACATGTAGTGATAGGACAAGGTTTCAAACTGAAAGAGGGTAGATTTAGATTAGATCTTAAGAAGACGTTCTTTACTGTGCAGATGGTGAGGCATTGGAACACGTTTCCTGGGGAGGTTATGGATGCCCTCTCCCTGGAATTGTTCAAGGCTAGATTGGAAGCGGCTTTGAGTAACCTGGTCTAGTGGAAGGTGTCCCTCTCCATGGCAGGCGGGTTGGAATTGATGATCTTTAAGGTCCCTTCCAACCCAAGCCATTCTATGATTCTATGCTCCCTGTTAATCATTTCCCTAAATGATATATCCCCAATATTTTAAAATATCTTTCCATATGAAAGCCTCAAAATATTTTTTTTTGTCTCCTAATTTCAAATTAAGTTCATATTTTGCTGTTTCTGCTCTATTTTTTTTGTGGAGACTGAATGACCAAAATCAAGCATACATCTCAAGATGAGGGCATGACATTCATTCATCTAATGGCATTAATAACATTTTAGAATACAAGACTACATTCTTCCAGCAGTGATGCTCTGTAATATTCTACCCTGAAGGCTGTGATCACAGCCTCTGTTACTTAATTGTTAACTCTTGGTGAAGGACAGTACTTTAAATATTAACAGGCTAACATGAAGAAAATCACCTGTTTTAACAGAAAGCTACATTTGTCGCAAATCGGGGAGGTCACTGAATCTCTTCATTTTTTAAAAAGTGAAAGAAAGATGACTAAGGAATCACTCTGTAATAAACAAAATCTTCAAAATTTCTTTAATGAATCTTTGGAGAAAGCTGAGTAAAAGGCTTTGCAACAACACCTGCTGCAAACAGCATTTCTTGGTTTTAATGAATGAGGAACAGAGGAAACCAACATATAAATTCTATGTCTGTAACAAGAAAAAGAACAGCAGGCTGTTATAGGATATTATCTTAAATATTATGCAGAACATGTTTATTAGCTTTCAGTCTAATTAGTGTAATTCTTTGGCATACTCTCACCACAAATGTGCTATAAGTTTGAGTAAATGCATTTGCCACCTAGTAATGCAATAGTTCTCTCAGTAATGAACTAATGCCCTCTTGTATTGCTCTATCACATTTCCTGGACACATTGGGCTCATTTCACATGTCAGGAGATAATGTGTAATGTACATAGTCATAAAGCTGATTTCTGCATACTGAGAAAATCTGGTAAGTACAACCTCTTAATTCCATAGAATCTTATTTCTATATGTGAACTCTGGTGCACCAGAGTTAAAACCTCCACATTTACAAATACCGCTGCTGGAGCCAGCTAGTTTTGGCTCACTCTGCTAAAAGGCAAACAATTTCTGACTGCTATGTAGATGCAGAGATCTCTGATGTTTCAAACAGAAAGCTGTGGGAGCCACCTACAGCCAAAGGTCCTGCAGAGATTCTTCTGTACTGAGGAATCCAGTCTGTTCCAGTTGCCTTCAGGAAATCAGAGAGGAAAACCTCAAAATCCCTGACCTGACATCTGCAGGTGACGCTGTAGCAAGAAGAAGGGCTGAGAACGAGCATTTCAGGCACATTTTCTTCACATCACAGAAGATCAAAGGAAGGATGATATTTCCAGTCTAGGGCACCAAAAATCAGTTTATGAAGCTTAAGAACTCCATTGTAAACACAAGAATGACTATCAAGGAATAATCCAAAAAATGTGGCTGGATCTGGGTCTTTATACCAGGGCTGTTTCCACACATAAAACTGGTCCCCACAAAAGGGTACTAGCTAGTTCAAGAGATTTGATTGCAGTGCTCTGTTGTGATGGTTGCAACAATGACAGAACTATTTTGTACTCTCTACTTGCTACAACTTCTTATGATAGCTTCAAGAACAACTGTGCTAGCAATTATGGATGGGTTAAATCTGTCTTCCTACAGGACACTTCAAGTGAAGCCTGTGGGGAAAATGTTCACCGTCTGAAAATGCAACTGGATGGAAATTTGTAAGAGAATTGAAAGAGGACTGAAGGGTTTGGCAGAGTGTAATCTGGAACCAGAAGAACATTTCAGTAGTGGTTACTGAAGTCTTTAAAGCTCTGTTAGAAAGTGTTAGCAGTTAAAAGAAAGCTAGGAAAGTAGCATCAGTACTGAAGTAGAAGAGGCAATATCACAAAATCATGGGCAAGGGGGACAAAGAAAGGATTGGCCATAGTTCAGAGAGCTATGGAACTCCTATCTGGAAATAATGCCTAAAATGTGATTTGGTGAGTATTGATTGATGCATAATTAGTCTATCTGCAGAGAGTGTCTGTTTACAGGACTGAAAGATAACATTGACCCAAGTCACTGGATATAACTTTGACAATGCTCAAGATTTTGAAACAAGGAAAAAGTTCACCTATCGATTCCTTTTGCTGCACAGTTGAGATTTGGTATTATCAAGCTTTATGTTGCAAATCCATTTCCATAGAAAGGTCCCATGCCTGTGTAACACAAGCAGTATGAAGTACTAATTTGGAAATGTATTATGACACTGGAGCTAAGATTATATCAGATAGATCATTATCTCAGTGACTTATTGTTTGTCAAATGAGAGGCAAAAATTGTTTAAGATTCTGGTCTTATTTATAGTGGCAAGAACACTGACATCCTTCAGGAAGATGTAAAGAACAATTTCCATGACACAACTTCACCTATCTATTTTAGGTATCTGTGTGGCAAGATACCTGCTTTTCTTAGTTAAAATGACTGTATCCCTGCATAATGGACACAACAAGAACAAAAATGTTTACATTTACTGTTTGAACCTCTAAATTCTGCAGCCTGGATAGTTAGTTTCAGGGAGTATCTACTCTTAAGAGATAAATTGCCACGGTAATGGGTATTAAAAAGAAAACGGCATCATTGTTTCAGTGATAACGAAGGACAGCTTAGATGTGTGAAGGTCTTCTGTTGAGTATTAGAAGAGTTTATCAGTGGAAAACTGAACTGGTTCTGGGCAGAAAGCAAGTCAGATGCTCACAGTTTTGGTTATACTTCCAAGATAGAAAAGTATGCTGTACTTTAGCGCCTGACAATATTACAAACAAAATTATTCATTGCAATTATACATCTGTGACAAAGTGGCTGAATTTATCAACAGTTGTGTTTAATCTATATCTGGCAACACAGGAAAATAAAGGCAATACAATTCACAAACAGATGGAATATCTCCCTTAAGTCCTTATCTCTTGTGCTTCACTGCCCATGACAGCATGTACTTTTCCAACTCATGGACTAAGGCTGAAAAATAACGTAGAAGGTGCTTTTTCACTTTGAAGATAACATATTTAGGAAACCCAGTGCCAAGGACAGACAGGAGCGCAAGACGATGTCCACACTACTCTATACCTTTGGACAAGCTCACAGTTTTCAAAGGTGCAGGAAATACTTATACCACAGGCACTGAAGATGTATAAGACTGTCTAGAAAGGTTTTCCTTTGCAGGAAATACATTACATAAATGTGGCATGTTAACACAAAGTGTTTCTGACATTCACATTCTGGGTCAGATTTACTGGGATGTCCAGGCCTATGCCCAGGAATACCAATACCAGCAGGCCTACATAGTATAGGTACAGGCACAGTACTTCGCTATATAGGTAGAACTTCCTGTGAATGTTAAAAGCAATGACTGCTTTGAAATTAAAGGGAAAATCATATTGGTTTACACTGTTTTCCTAAAGACATTGTGGGAAGACAGGAAAGTTATACAGTTTTCCAGATATTAGTATGTAACAGGTCAATCAGAGGCATAAAAAGTCAGATAAATGCCTAGAACAGTGCTTAAGCTATCCCCATTCAACCCAGATAGTGTGAGTGATTTACTAAGCACCTGCAGGTGATGATGTCCCACTAGGGTGTAATGGTTTGATTAGTAGATGTGGCTGTCTCAACACTGTCTTATTTATGGAAGTGCTGTGAACAGCAGACAAAAGAAATAGAGGGTTTGTGTTGAAAATGCTGGCATGAATGTAATGGACAAAAAGTCGGATGTCTGCCTAAAGTGTGATGACCTAGAGCGAAGCCAAGCATAACACTTTGGGGAAAAGTGAAATGTAGACATGACACCACAAATGATAAGATCCAGTGTAACTGAGTGCCAGAGTTAAGCACTTAAAAAGAAGAACTAGCAGTCTCTCTCTACAAATTGATTGGCATAGTACAAGCAAGTTCCAGAGGTAAGTCCATGGGTATTCAAGTATACAGGACTTGCCATAATATTTCTTTTTTTTTCTTTCTTTTTCTTTACTTTTCTTTTTTTTTGGTCTAATTCTATTTTATGGGTACTCAGAAGAAAACATCCTCCTCAATCTGTCAATAGGTAGAGAGTTATCTGAACTATGTAATGTGGCACACAGTGCAGTCAGATTTCTTTGTCACAATTTTGCCTCATTGTCTTCCAGATAATTTATCATAAAGTGGCGTGATAAACTTCTTAAGATGCTGAAAGGTGAAAAATTTTATCTTCTGTAAAAAACAATCTAGGGACATCCTAGTAGAAAAGAAAAGATGCTAATACATGTTGATAGACTATACATCCTGTTCCATTTCAACAAAAGCTTCATTCTTGAGCTAGTGTTTTTCTTGGTGTTTTCTTTTACCTTTGTATAAATTATAAAGGGAAGGGTTTATCTACCTACTTAGTCTAGTTACAGGAGCCCTGTAATTACAGTCATGCACTAAAACAGACCCATAATAATGGGATTTGATAATATGACACAGGATCTATAGGGCGCCAACATTTTTCTGAAGTAGCAGGCAAATGGCTGAGCCATCTCAAATGACACTACACATATGTATATAAGTGTTAGAATCAAGCACTGTGTCTATTTGTATCTACAAAGCATCTCTACTTGTCCCCTATATTGTTACTCAGCTCCCCAAAGCCTATAATAAACACTAGATTTGAAAGGAGAAGACTAATATTTTTAAATTAAAAGTGCTACAGAACGTAAGATCAGTTGCCAGTGTCCTGGCCTGGGAATTTTAACAGAAAATAGTGCCTGAGAGACTTCAGAACACTCTCTGTTGCAGCAACGAGCATCTGCTGTGACATAGGTATAGATGGTATGCACTGAGGCTCTTCAGTGATACTCGCTTTCCTCCGGTCCTGGACGGAGTTCATTTGCTATCAGGGGATATTTGTTTTGGATGAAATCACTTCTCAGTTTTATTTCAACACCTCCTTAAGAAGCATGTCTGCTCAGTCAGTGTATTTCTTCCTTCTCCAGAGCTCTGATGTCTGGGTGCCTCCCACTGCTGGTGATGACACAATTCAGTTGAAATCAGACCAGCAATTGTTCTGATCACAGAGTTTGCTAATTCTTTCACAGAATCACAGAATCATTTAGGTTGGAAGAGACCTCCTGAGATCATCTAGTCCCATCAGCTAGAACAGATTACCTGACTGTGTCTAATGGGAGTTTGAATATCTCCTTGGAGATATTAAAAAAGATTCTACAGCCTCTCTGGACAACCCATTTCAGTGTTTGATCACCAAAAATAAAGAGGTTCAGATAGAATTCGATGTATTTTAATGTGTGACTGTTGCTTTCTGTCCCATCAGTGGGCACTACTGAGAAGAATCTGGCTCCCTCTTCTTCATTTCCTCCCATCAAGCATTTCAACACACTGATAAGCTGCCCCTGTGTCTCCTCTTCACCAGGCTGAACAGCCCTAGCTCTCTGAGCCTTTCCTTATGTGAGAGATGACCCACTGCCCTAATTATCTTTGTGGCCGTGTTCTGGACTCTACAGTGAGCGGTAGTTACCCGTATGCATTAAGGGGTTTTGTATGTGCACTGATATATAAATGATATATTTATCTTTACTGGAATTCTCCATATTCCTTCACTGTACTTCTCCCCCTTTTATTTTTTCCACCTATTATGTAGTGAAATAAAATTATTCTGGTTCCCATGCCCTTTATGCCATTGCTTTTCCTGTTACTTTCCACAGAACACACTGAACTGTGACCTTTGCAACACTGTTTTCTCAGCTGATCTATCTGCTTCCTTGGCTCCTTTAGCTTGAGCCTCTCTAATAGTTCTGCATCACTCGCTGTCATTGCTCTAGTGCTCTGTTCCTTTTGTGAATAACTGCACTTGGCCTAGGTCTTTCAGATAGTCTATCCTCAATTTTATTGCTCTCCTTCAACACTCTTGCTCCTATAAATTAAGGGGTTTGTCCCCTAAATGGTTATGTTTCTAATTATGGAGTATTTAATAAGTTACTCGACAATGTTTTATGTCAATGTACATCCTTAGCTTTGTAGCTGTATTCTCTCCACTTTTTTCCTTCTTGTTTTTCACTTTTAAGGAGATGAAGGGAAAGGAAGGGAAGGGAAGGGAAGGGAAGGGAAGGGGAAAGATTGAGCACCTTCTCAGATAAAATTTCTCTTNGAAGGGAAGGGAAGGGAAGGGAAGGGAAGGGAAGGGAAGGGAATATTGGTTGAAAGTTGGATTCTTAAGGTCATAATTTTGACATGGTATGCATCGTTGTCCTTATGTCATCATCTTAACAAGAAGGAAAATGTAAAAATCAAGACAGTATTCCAGTGTTACCTGTGCTATCTTCAGCAGTCAAATATGGGAATTCTACTTGATGTAGAGTTGAATTAAATGTGAATGTTTCATAAAATTAGCTTTGAAAAATCCATTATGGAAAAGTGCTGTTGCATTTTTCAAGCCTGAAGGCATTATATAATTTACTAGCATTGTCATTAATTCTTTGCTCACATGAATTGGTTTGAGACAGCTTCCTTTCCTCTCCTCTCCTTGAACTAAGTAATAGCACAAATATGTGGTTTAGAAATTTTATCCACGTCTCCTCAGACTGTTGTTTGTTTTCTTTTTTTCCATTAACTAAAAGAAACAAACTGAAAATTAAAAGTATCAGAATAATTTGTCTCTATTTGTCACATAAAGAAATAAATTGTATTGTCATTTATTTGGTGTGACTATAACCTGTAATGTAGCATTTCTTTGTTAAGTTTTGGATCAGGTTTGAATATTCAAATTTGAAGCATTGAAAAGAGTGGTTATAGGAAAGAAATATAAGGATGAAATGTGGAAATATGTTTCTTACAGAAATTTTAAACGTTGAATAGAGACTTTATTTGGAGCCCAAATTTCTTGCATCGTATCAAATGGAGAGACTACTAAGGAAAACCTTGTACAGATGTATATCATCTCTGGATTCAATTTATAGACTATTTCCACACTAAATTTCTTCTAAAACTATTTCAAGTTTTACTTTTTCAAATCATTGCAAGGCCATGAAACAGCTCCTTGTATTCAGAAATTTCACTTTGAAATCCACCACACAGTACAGGAAGAGGAAGCATGTGATGACACCACTTCCATAGCATTCCAGATGATTTCTTCTGTAGGATATGGAGCTATTTACACATCTGTTGTCTTTTCTTCACCTCAGTGGGATAAGCCTCTTTCTCCTTTCATCAAGGGCAGGATGAGAATGAAAGAGTACACTCATTTGCTGCACAGATCTTCCTCTAGTGAGTTTATAAATCTTGATTCAGAGATTAAATGGTTATAAAAGGTTATTTGAAGGACTTCTCTAGCTGCCAGCTGATTATGCTTTTACAAATCATATTTTGCTTTTAAAGATGAGGCACAATTAATTTTTCCTTGTTCAGGTATAATTTCTTCAGGTTATTTCCTAGCTGTGCATTTTGTCGTGCTTCCCTAGACCAACTCTTACATATCTTGCATTCTAACCTTGATTTACATTTTCACATTCTCTAAACATAGAAATTGGGCTTGATGTCTTGTGATGCAGAGTACTATAGTGCTATACTGTACTGTACTATAATACTATAGTAGAAATCAGATCCCTAGAATCCTCCTTGCTTTTAGATCAGAAAAGGATGTTTATAATGACATGTAAGATCAGCACAGTGGCTTTAGCATCTTCCAGACCCTCAAAGAGCTCAGCTTCTTGTTTCCGTTATGTTGATAGAAACGTTCTCAAGAAGTGAAAGTGCACAGGAATAAAATGTCACACAGAGTCATCATCCAGATAGCCTTGACTCTGAAAGCTATAGTACTTTCATCACAGGAGAAACATGTGATTGAAATTACAGATTCCAGTGATTAACCAGCATTATAATTGAAAAAGCTATGGTATTTCTTATGTATGTTTTAAAATCACAGTTTCTGTTGTGAAGTTTTTTAGCATCTGACTAATTTCTACTTGGGCAAAGTAGCTGGGGTAAAGCCAACTACGTTCCTTTAATTCTTCTGTACTGAGAGGGAGGTGGTATAAGCAGGTTATTTTTGAAGTGTACAATGTAATGCTCAGATATGTCTGAGCTTCCTAGCACAATAATGAAGAGCAGTACAGTACCGCATGGAAACATCAGCTGAGGTCTTGGAAGCAATTAAATTAAAACAGCAGGGCTAATAAAGCAGTGCTGTAGCAGGTACCAGAGCTAATGTCTCTGCATGATGCTGGGTGGTGGAACAGGTTAAGTATGTCTGACAGTGTTGTAAAGTGCAACTATGACATTTGTAATGTGATACTACTTCAAATGGTGTCACTTATTAGGTCTCTGATAATTCAGAATTATAGTCTTTGTCTGTAACTGCCTTTTTGACCAGTCGTCTTGACCTTTTACTTTCAGTAAACAATAAATTAACATTTTTACCTGGTTAAAATTAATTCTAAAATGAACTTTATGGAACAATAAAATTGTTTTGATTTCTTTTTTTTTTTTTTTTTTTTTAAAGAATAATTCTGAAAAATGTTTGCTTTGGTCTGGATTTCAAGCTCTATAGAATTTTCAGTGTTATAAACCAAAGATCTCAATTTAAACTTTAGAAGTTATGTCTCTTAGGAAAATTTAACTCTGAAAATGGAATTATACTTTGTAACACTTTTCTAAAATTCAGTTTCATGTTGGACATTATCTCTAATAATTTGCAATCATTTTACAGCCTGAGGAATTCAGCATTAAAAGTCTATTAAAAATATGAATAGGGAAATTTAAGGGTTTTTTCCTAGTTGCTTGGGGTCAGATTTAATAATTGAGTATTTTTAATACTTTTCAGCTAAACTTTGTACTTCTTACTTGTATAGAGAAGAAAATAATTTATCTTAAGTTATACTGTAGATCTTTTTGGATAGATTTAATAGGATTTATCAGGGCAATAGACCTTCTGTGGTTCTTATTTCTGCATGGCAATTTTCAACATTTGGTTGCTCTTAAATAATAGGAGAAACTGGACAAGTTTTATACTGATATTTCACAAGCACACCAACTCCTTTACTCCATTAGTAAGAAAGTTTAAGCTGATTTCTTTATAAACCCTTGCTATGAAACTCCTTTTGAAACTGAATGAATCTTCGTATTTATTTTCTATGGATCCTCTGTGATTTATTAATCAAACTTAGTGTGAGAAGCTTTCTAGGGACTAATGTTAAGATAAAGGGAATTTCTAGAAATAAAAACATCATAACGTGATTAATCATTACATTATATAGAGATTAACCAGAGATTATGTTATATATTTAGAAGTTAGATTTACATTCATGAAGAATATTTAGGGATATCTGATCCAGCTACTAAACTAAATTTAACTTTGTCAGGAATGGAACAACACAATTTCCTTTGGACTTCATTACCCAGACTGTTAATTTATCTTTTGCTTAGCCTATTGCATATCGACACCGAACCTATGGGCTATTTCTAGGCTAAAGATTTGTTGCATATCTTATTTAACATCTCTAGTTAGGAATATCTGACCTATTTAGATCATAGAAACAGAAAAAAAATAGGTTGCAAAGGACCTCTGAATGTTATCTAGTACAATGTTCTGTTCAAAGCATAGCTATTTTCAGCATTAGAGAAAGTTCTCAAGTTTTAAGTATTGCTATAGATTGTAAATCTCTGAGAAATCTGTTCTGACACTGACTCTCAATGTGATTTTTACCTTTCTTCCTTGACTATTGTCTCTTGCCTTTCTGCTGAGCACCTCTGTCTGGATCTGTCTGCAATCTTTTATGCACTCCTTTCAGGAGGAGTGTGAAGGAGCAGCAAGAGTCAGCTACTCCTCAGTGGGGTCAAGGAATTGGGAGCAGCTAAAGAAGGAAGTGTCTCTGAAAGTTCTTGAAAAAAATCACATGTATATGTTATGCATACATTATGTATGCATAACGTGCTCTTAGATTTCTGTCTTGTTGATGCTGTTTTCAAAGGATATTTGTATAAGTACATAATGTTGCAGTGGCTATACATGGCCCTATGGAAAGCAGTGAGAATTTTGTCACTGATCTCAGCTGTGCTAGAAGTTTCCTCTCACCAGGAGTCTCGCATTTAAAAAAATCATAAGAATGGAACAAAATATATAGAACCCGAAGAGAGTAAAATGTTGTTTAGTCACTTTTATGAGTGCCTTTTCTTCAAGTGCAATATATTCTTCGTAGTCTGTTCTATTTCAAAGGGAAAATGTTTTCACCAATTTCCATTTGTGTTCGTTAAGCTGCCACTCTGCTCTTTTTATTTAAGTCCATGGGCAATTAACGTCTTCATCCTGTTTCGTGACAGAAAAGTTAAGCACAGGTATTAGCTTCTTTATTTCGCTGATATCTTATATATTACAAAAAGAACGTTCACACTCTTACAATGTCTAAATAGGACGAGCATGTGATCAATCAAATATAACCCTTGCTCAACCCCTCCAAGTTATCCATCATCACTTACAATTTATATTATAAGCTTTCTTAGACAGAGATCTTGATTCATGTCTTTTGTGGAATCTATTGCCCTTTGTATGCTTACTATAATAATCGGGTGATAAATTATTTATGTTGTTTTCTGTGTTTCTACATTCTGATTCATAAATCAACTGTTAGATGTACTTTAATCATCCTCACGCTTTCTGTTTATTCTGATTGAAATCTCTTGGATTTCCTTTAGCAGTGTTTACCTGGCATCTTCCAAATATTTGAACTAAGATTTTCCACAAACATTCAACACATGGTGACAGCAAGCAAGTATGTATTGTGAGCTTCCTCCAGATCATGCTTAAGGAATGTTGCCTTAAGTATGATCAGTGATAGCACATTCTGACAGGTGCTAGAGCGTGTGCCTGTAAAACATTCAATCTTTCAAACAGCAGGGTCCAAAGGCAAAACCAATGTTCTATTGCAACTATGAAAGCTGCAGATGGTAGCTTGTCCTGTTGTCATTTGCAAGATACATTAGCTTTCTCCTATAAAATATTAACACATTTATCAATTTTATGATCAATAAGCCATACATTTGTAGTACTTAGATATTTCAAAAAACATTTCATGAAATGATGAATTGTTGTTCTAAATCTAACATGCGTATAACAACCTTAAATTCTGTACCTCTTTATCCCTGTATTAGTACATACTTTTATTCCAACAGCTAGAAAGCAGTAAGACTGTCAACAACAAATAGGCTCGTTCTCAGTAAAACAGAAAAAGGGATTTAAAATGAAAGGTTAGTGAACCATCACAGTTACGCTAATAGAATGAAATGCATTTGTTACTGTCTATTTGGAACATTTAAATAGCACATAGCTCTTTTGGTTTTCCTCTGCAAAAGGAATACTTTTCACCCGTAAATGTAAGGTCGTTCCTATTGTGCTACTATTAGTGCTCTCATGTAATGCTGACATTGACAGGGGAAAACTGTGGGGTTTAATCCGTTCCCCATGAATAAAAAAGAACATTTATGATAGATGCTCTTTTCCAGTGTAACTGTATCTCCTTGATGGATGTTTCTAAAGCAGAAATGTATTGGTAACTTACCACCCCTTCTCAGGGTATCTTGACCCCTCTTTTCTGTCTTGACCGTTGTGCACATACTGAGGAGAGCTGTAGGATAAACATGGCCTTGAATCCACTCCCTTTCCAACATTTCTATCAGTTCTCAGGACTACAAGGAGAAGTGCTGATTTATCAACATTAATTTACCGATTGTAACATAGTTACAGAAATTAATCTAAATCCAGAATTTTAATGATTTGTAACCCCATAAAGTACTTCAGGGTGGCAATTACTTTCACCAATTCACTATTCATCACTTGTGAAATTTGTTCTGTGCATGGGTTCCCAGTAATGTTTGTTAGCCCAGCTAAAAACCCCTCTAAATCTTGTGTGTACTAGTAAGCCATATGCTTTGATACAGAGTAAAAACATGCTTTTTGAACGTGATTATAAAACAATGAGGGAAAGTCAGTGATTATCGTTTCTTGTAGGCAACTGTTAATACTTATTGAATAAAAGGATGAGAAATCTTTGAAACTCAGTTAACTTTGTGGGGGAGAGATATCTCTTCTGACAAGGGTAATATTGTCTTCCTGCAACTTTAAGAGTTGCCCTTCTCTGTAAACGAGTGCCAACTCCTCATGCTGTTTGCAATCTTTTTCTGATCAGCTGCTATTCTACCAAATGACAGCTTTCTCAGTACTTTTTTTTAGCTTCTACAAAACATATTTTTATGTGTCCCAGATGATTTTCTTTAAAGGAGAGTGAATGTATAGTCTTTCATGCGTCTACTGAAAAGATATTTTAAAAGTACAGCCATATGAAGATATTATTGATGGAACATTTTTGTGTCTTTGCCAGACATGCAGTGCAACTTGAATTCTTCTCAGAGAATATTTCTTTGTTTATTATTAATTTTTTTAATCTATCTTTAGTTTTCATTCTCCTCTTTTCTATTCTACTCTCACCTTACTTGACAGTTCCCTTTCAACTTTTTCTTCCCATTTTGTTTTTTTAAGCTCTTGGGCCACTGTAAAGAGCTGATCCAGATCCTGCTGAGTCAGTTGGGACTTTCTCCATGAACTTTGNTGTCTGGTGCCATGGCAATGGAACAGGGATTACTTTGCCCTGGAAAATAGTGGTTTTTTTTTTTTTTTTTTTTTTTATTCCAGTGCAGCTTCAATTGGATTTTCCTGATATATCAGATCCTGAATTGTCTTGTTAAGTATGTTGTAGGAAAGCTGCACTACCTTAGAGGCTTAGAAAGGTTGTAATTCTATAAAGTAAAAGGCGAAAAAACATAAGTAAAACTCTTCACAAATATTCCCTATTTTCCAAGGAAACTGGATTCCACTGTTTTTTAACTTTGAGAGGTGGATGTGCAAAAGTCAAGAAAGGAGTACACCTCAAAGTCCTCCTCAGAGTTACTCTGCTGGTTTCTCTGCATTCCCTAGTGGCAGCCATTTATTGCTAGCCTAATATAACAGGGCTTTCGTGCAACTCTGAATTGGCTCAGTTATTTTGTCCAAGGACTTTTGCTGACCATCAGCATGAAGGGAATAAATAGACAAGCATTGATATTTATGCTTATGTGCCTAGACACTGTATGTCAGTAACAGTAGTCTAAAATTAATTTGAACCTATATGGAAATTCTATCTATATCACAAAATTTGAAGTAAAAAAAAGATTTAAGAAAATCAGTTCCTTTCCACCTCTTTGATACTTTTCCTTTGTGTAAGGATGAGGAAACCAATTTTTTAAAGAATGTTACAGAATCTGTATTTTATCACTTACACTACTTGGTAGGTGCTTAAACTGTTACTCAGAAGCATTAGTATTGCATAAAGGAGACTGTAAAAAGGACAAACATCTATTTAAAGTCTAACCCAATTTTTGCTTAAGTATAGTGTAAATGTTTCACTGACAATGGCAAATGGTTCAGTGCCATGTTCTGTAGAAAATTGCAGGTTCTGTGAGTCATCTGATAACAACCCATGCATTTCTTTCAGCTGACAGCATCAACACATAGTTCCTTTAATCTCCACTGTAGCCAGTTTCTTCCTTCAGGTTTTCTGAAACTGATAAACTGTTTAAGAGGGCCAGTTTTAGGATTATGTTCCTCTGTTATGATTTGGAGAGCATCTGTGTTGCATAGTCTGCCAGGGTTCTCCCTAGGGTGCAGCATCTGGCTCAGAATCACCGCTAAAGGCCAAACCCTTATTATTTCATTTTTACATCAAACATACCAGCACAAATTTCAAGCTTTTTTTTTTTAAAAAATTTATAGTAGCCTATTCTGTCTGTGAAAATTCACCTCAGTGGAGCTGTCTGGCATAGAGAGGTATGTGATGCTTCAAAAAGTCAAAGTGGAATACCAGCCCTGAAGCAATTCATTAGTCTTGTCGAGTTAGGATGTGCTTCTTCATGGATCCATCAGCCTATCCTCCTGTTTGATGGCCTTGCTATGTCAGAAGTTATTAACCGACCACATGTGTATTAAAACACACATAGACACACACATCAGATAGATAAACTTCTGAAGTTGCAAGAGAAAACTCTCTGCTTTAAAAAAGGAAGACAGCAGGGGAACTATTCAGCTTTTATTACTGTATGTAGAAAGGAAAAAACATATTCTGTTAATTACCAAACTTACTAAAGCTCAGATGAAAGTTAGCTGAAGAAAATTCATGTAATTCTGCTCATTCTGTAACTCTCCTGGAAACAATCAATTCTATGATTCTTGGTAACAAAATAAACCACATCATCACATGTGGTATAACAATATAGTATACCTAAATGGCAAATCGACTTCTACAGGGTGAACTTGTAACTTACACATCTGCAGTATTTCCAAATAGTGCAATTACTCACTAAGTCATAACTTTTGTATTTTCTGTCCCGCACATACCTGCAGTAAATTCACTAAAATTACACTTCTTAAGGTTTTCACGCTTGCCTTAAATGTACAGAGGCAGAGACTAAAGTTGAAAGTCCTGCCACCTTTGTGGGACTAACATTTACAGAGCTATATGAAAAACAAGACAGTGTCTTCCTAAGTTGAATCATCATTTAAAATATTGCTGTGACAAGGTTTTTACTTCTGGATCATTTCCAAACATCGACCTGGATTAATATCAAAAGTCCTTGAAATTTTTGAAAATTCCTATTTGTTTGTTTACCCTTGTTTGGTTTTAGGATGTGGTTTTGTATTAGGTTTAGAGGTTTTGTTTGTTTGTTTGTTTTTAATGCAACCCTGTTAGCTTTATATTTATAGCATACAGCTAAAAACTGAGATGTCGATTCCTGACTATGTTCAAATTTTTCACACTGGATTTAAACTTCACTGTTTACATTTACGTCTAAAACAGAAAACTGTGGTATCTCTTCTATGATAATCCAGATGATCCCTGTAAGAGAACTGTGTTGATTCTCATTTTAAAAACAGTGTAGTCATTAGAACATTAGTGTAAATGGGCTATACCCCATGAAAATTTTAAAATAAGTTAGAAAGAAAATTACAAGAAATTATGGGATAGAAATATAATTTGAGCAAACTCCTGAAACTGACTTAGAAGCAGACATTTTCTTGCTCTAAGACTGTGTCTAGGTTTAAAGATGTATCTCATTTACTTCTTTTTTCCTCTTTGTCAACCTAGCCAGCAGCAAAGCAACCAAGCAGCCACTCACTCACTCCTACCCCCATCTGGTGGGATGAGAAGAATAAAATACAACAAAATGCTCTATGGTTGAGAAAAAGGGTAGGGAGAGATCACTCACCAGTTATGGTCACAGGCAAAAGAAAGACTCGGCTTGGGGAAACAAAGTTAATTTAACTGAAATAACAAAACCATGACCAATTTACCACTTGAATCAGAGTAGCAGAATAAGAAATAAAACTCGATCATAAAAACATCTTCCGCCCTACCCCTCCCTTCTTGGGTTCAGCTCTGCTCCAAATTCGCTACCTCCTCCCTCCCTCCCAGTGTAGAGTGGTAGAGAATGAGGGTTGCGGACAGTCCCAAACCATATTATGTTGGTTTTGCCAGTCCTTCCTCCTCAGGTGGCAAACTCATAGTCATCCCCTGCTGCAAGGTGGCATCCCTCCCACGGGAAACAGTCCTCTGTGAACTTTTCCAGCCGTGTGGGTCTCTTCTGTGGACTGCAGTCCTTCCAGCAACGGGCTACTCCAGTGCAGCCTTCCCTCAGAGTCATCACCTTCTTCAGGAGCAGCCCACTGCTCTCTCTCTCTCATAATAGCCTTCATCATAGAATGACATAGGATAACAGTTGCCTTCTGTGCCTTCAGAAAGCGTGGTAGTTGTTCATACGACTGCAGCTCTTCATTTCAGGAAGTTAGACTGAGGTTTAAGAAACCCATTTACAAGAGGAAGAGGAGAATAAGGAAGTAGGCGGAAGTAACAAAAATATTACCAAGGATATTCGTGGCCATAATTTTTAATCAGAATCAGAAGAGGCTGATAGCCGTGTAGAAGGAGGATGCAATTTTCTGTGGAAAGACTTTCTCTGAAAACCAGACAGTTTCGATTTCAGTTCCTGGTTTTAATTGTGTTATGTCATCAAAAATTCCAATGGAGCTTACCTCTTGTGCTTCTTAATCACTTCTAAAGGAGCGGAATTAATAAGACTGGCCAAAGCGGACCTCATCCAATAAATGGACATGTTGGTTGCTCATTGAAATCATGCATAAAATAACTTCTCCCGATCAAATGATCTTGGAACACTCTAAAATATTGCCATCAAACTTATCGATGTTTAGGGAAGGCTTCAATTAATGGTATTGATACTACTCTTCTTGTACCTACAAGTCAGGAAAGTGGAGTGTAGAAGTTACACTGGACAAAATACAGTCACGAAACACATTGTTAGCAGATGGAATAACCGAAAATCTTAGGGGATTCCAAACTCTTAAATCTTAGGCCTATCCATTATAAATTGTTATTTTGCCATTGTTTAGTGGTATTTTATCCCTACACAGTATTACTCCCCTATGTTTATTTCTTTGAGTTGTGACATTAATATTATAAGATGTAGTGAAAATAATTAGTCTAGATAGGAAAAATGATTCACCAAGAAATTCAATGATCTCCTCCTTTTGGAACAAAAGTATTTTCTTTTCCTTTGTTCTTTCCTTTCTGTAGTAAAAAAAAAGAAAAGCAAATCATACGTTTCAAATATTGAAAACAGAAAACAATTAGTAGCCTCAGACATGCATCTTTATTTCAGATTTAGAGCTCTAACTCTGTTACTTAAGGGCCCAGTTTTATTGAGGCAAAACACCCACAGAGATCAGTGACAGCCTTTTGTGTTCAGTTAGTTCATTGTTTACTGTGCTTGGTTGGCTGGGCCATGATCCGGCAATTGAATCAGCGGTGCCCACATGGGCTGAATGGCAGGATCAAAGCTCAGGCATTTTATCCCCTTTTGTGTGAATTTATACAGGAATGGAAAAGAGGGAAGTTCTTTGAGAAGGCAAAAAAAAAAAAGAAAAGGTTGGATTCTAGGGCAGGCTGAGTGCTGTAAATTACATTTAACTCCTCTTTTCAAATTCACTACATTTCAGATATTTTATCCCAGCTATTATGTCATAGAAGAAGTTGTTGAATCAAATATTCCTGAAACAAAAATTAATCAATGCAAAGAAGATTTTTTAATTGTTGTTACAGACACACGTATATATAAACCTTAAAAATCAGCAGAAGAAAAATGAATAGAAACATTTGAAACAACTTGATGCATAACATGTTTAGTCTTTGGCTGTTGCTGGAGAAGGTGACTTGTTTGGGAGTAACCTAGTGAAATAATGCTGTCATTTTAATGCAAAGCCCTAACAGACAGCCAAAGTTGGATAAGCTTCATATACTTTTGTGTTTGTTGAACCCAATCAGTCCTTAATGAAAACGGATAAATAATGGTTAGTATTTTTTTAATGTACTATATAATGTATAATTGAAATAGTGTAGGCAAAACAGAGAAATATCCTACACAGTTAGCAAATCTGAGGAAAATATTTATTATCCCCCAAAAAACCCCAACTGTAAATTATCAGATATTTAAGACATACCTATCCCACTAAAATATAGCCCCTTAATTCAGATAAATTGAAATTTCAGTTGATAAAATTGCCCCAAACTGTCCATGCAGAGAAGACAGTGTCCCAGAGAGTATTACAGCGTATTTAAGGTCTGCTATGACATTTCCATATTCATAGAATCATAGAATGGTTTAGGTTGGGAGGGACCTCCAAAGGTCATCTAGTCCAACCCCCCTGCAGTGAGCAGGGACATCCTCAACTAGATCATGTTGCTCAGAGCTTTGTCAAGCCTCACCTTGAATATCTCCAGGGATGGGGCCTCAACTACCTCCCTGGGCAACTTGTTCCAGTGTTTCACTACCCTCATGGTAAAGAACTTATTCCTAACATCCAATCTAAATCTGCCCTTCTCTAATTTAAAACCATTACCCCTCGTCCTATCACTACAGACCTTTGTAAACAGTCCTTCTCCAGCCTTCCTATAGGCCTCCGTCAGGTACTGGAAGGTTGTTATTAGGTCTCCTCAGAGCCTTCTCTTCTCCAAGCTGAACAACTCCAGTTCCCTCAACTTGTCTTTGTAGGAGAGATGTTCCAACTCACTGATCATTTTCATGGCCCTCCTCTGGACTCATTCTATCAGGTCCATGTCCTTCACGTATTGAGGGCTCCAAAGCTGGACACAGTACTACAGGTAAGTTCTGACCAGAGCAGAGTAGAGGGGCAGAATCACCTCTCTCAACCTGCTGACCACACTTCTTTTGATGCACCCCAGGATGCAATTGGCCTTCTGGCTGCAAGTGCACACTATCTGCTCATGTCCAGCTTCTCGTCCACCAGCACTCCCAAGTCCTTTTCTGCCGGGCTGCTTTCTATCATCTCATTGCCCAGCCTGTATTGATGATATGGATTGCTCTGACCCAGGTGCAGGACCCTGCTCTTGGTCTTGTTGAACCTCATGAGGTTCACCTGGGCATGCCTCTCCAGCTTGTCCAGGTCCTTCTGGATGACATCCCATCCCTCTGGCATATCGACAAAACCACTCAGCTTAGTGTCATCTGCATATTCTATAGAGGAAACTTAGAGCAAGTGACCAAATTTCTAACTTACATGATTCATATATCTAAACAGGCTGATATTTGACTCAGATCAATCAGTGTGTAGATTTCTGAGTTTAAAACTTTGTAGGGTGGATATATATTATCCTAGTTAATATGGGATACAAGTATTGTAAAGGAGCGATTGACCAGAACAAAGAAATTATGTTATTCAATTTAAACTAAAAGAAATAATCTTGAGAAAAGCACAGCATGTTTTATTTCAACATTCTGAAAATTAAGCAGATATTCCCATAAAATAAAAAAACTATTTTAAAAATTGAACAAAATATTATATTTGAAGGGGGATATTTTTCCCAATTTTTTCAATATTTTTTTGAAGTAAGCAAAATATTTCAAAACCCAACTCTTTTTTTTTTTTTTTTGCAAAAGCACTTGGAAAGCTAAAAATTCTTTTTTAATGTTTCTTTTTTATACTCAACATCAGGAATGAAACATACTTCCATATTATTGTTGCTAAAATTTTGATGGTGTTAGAATAAGGGATAGTAACTCTATTGGACCTTTCAGTAGCTTTAGAAAAATTGAAAGAGCTGTCTTTTTCTCCTACTATGTTGCTTGGTCTAATAAGAATATTACTTTTCCCTGTAAACTGTGGTCTTCTTTATTAATACAAATATATTAGAGTATGTGAAAGAAACCTCTAGGTGCACACATTTCAGCAATTTACTTAAAGAAATACTAGAAAAAAATACGAAGGAATCAAAACTGTGCTGTCATCAGCACCTTTTCTGGCATCATAGTCTTTGAACTATTTACAACAAAGCTCACAAACCTTCCAGATTACCTACTGTTCTGGTTTGAGTTGGAACACTACTAATTCTGTTAAGTAATTTGACTTTTCAATTAAGTCTCTTTTAAGTAACCACACTTTCTGACGTTAACATAATATTTTGTGCAGACAGTGTCTTGTTCTAGCAGTGATAACGCTCAATGTTTAGAGTTACTACCAAGAATTAGTATGCAGAAAAGCTCTTGCTTATCCTTTCTTCACGACAGAACAAAGTCACTGCTAAATCTTGTGTACCACATTGGGGATTCAGTAAGAGGTCACATCTGTGGGGAGGAGTGGACAGGACCCTATACTGACCAAAACAGGGTATTCCATTCCATTCCATTCCATTCCAATCTGTGTGCTCCTGAATCCAGTTCCATATGCCAGCTCCTGGATTTGGTTCCTGCCTGCAACTGTGTCCAGTCTGGCACTTCCCTAGGGCCTGTTCCACAACATCAGTGGTGAAGGTGACATAATTGCCATCGGGGGCAGGGTGGGTGTTGTATTTGATACTGGTTTTGTATGTATTTGTATGTATTTCATTTCACTGTTATTATTTTCATTAAAACTGTTAAGCTTTCTTTTCTAATCCTTAAATCTCTCTCCCTTATTCCCTTTGTTTTCTCTTCTGGGAAGGGAGAGGAGTTAATAGAGAGCATCTGTCATTTGTGTAGTGACTGGCCCAGCCTTAACCCTTGACAATGTCTTGATCTTCCATTAGGACACAATAGTGTCCAAATACACAGGATCATTGTTTATGATAATGAAAAGAGGTTTATCTGAGAACTACAATATTTTTCTTCTGAAAATAATAGTCATTGTAGTAACTGTTTCATTAATAAGCAATGCGGTATTTGTTTATCAAAGTAGTCAATAAAGGCTAACCTTTAAAATATTAATGTAAATGACATATAAATACAGTGGAATGAAATACCACTAGAGGCCAGCCCAGTCCTAACTTTTGACACCTACACATGATATAATTGTCTGAAATAGTGAAAGTAGGGTAGTTTGTCATCTCTCAAATGTCAATAAGAATGTGACAAGTGAAATTATGTCTTTTACATCTGAGATCTCCCTCTCATACTGTCCTTGAGGTCTGCATTTTGTAGCTGGATCTTAGATGTTGCCAGTCAACACCCCAATTTTCTCTTTTGCTTTACTATCAAAAGATACTTTCAAGTAACCATACTGTTTTATGAGAGCACTTTTTCCATGGCTCCTCTCCTCTCTGCATCATGGAAAAGTCTCTTGTTCTTTAGCTTCTCTAGAATTCTCCCTGTCTTTTTCATTTTCACTTTGAAGACATATATCACAAGCATAATCTATCTGACAAGCAATCAAGCTATTTGATATGTGGATCAAAACCCATAGGACATAAATGGCCCCTAAGAGCTCCATAAAGAAAGATTAAGTTTAAAACTGCTGAGATGAAATCCTGGCTTTGCTGCAGTTAATGGTTATTTGGTATTTACTTCAAAAGGGTTTGAGGTTATATTCGAGTATATGTTGCAAGTTATTTAAAAATTGCTTTCACTTATTCTAAGTGTGTTTCAAGACCATTCTTTAGGGTAAAGGCAAATGCTGAAATGGACAAGAAGTATGATGAGAAATAGTTTGTATCTTCAGTTCAGATGCTATCTATTCTTCTAAACATTGTTATTTGAGCCTTGTATGAAACAGAATCTGAGAGGAGTCTGTTAAATGTGGGGGTTTTTTCGGTTTGGTTTTTTGGGTTTTTTTTGCCATTGCTTGTGTCTTAGTCTCACTTAAATGTATATGATCCATACTTTGAAAAAAACACTTCTGGATGTTAATATGAAAGGGCTATTTAAGTGATTAATTGATCTGTTGGATTGTACAGATTGTAAAAATTCATCATATGACCAGTACATGAACTTTTTTTCATCAAGAGGATATACAGTCATCATTCAAAACTGTAGATGATTTAGGAAGATGCAGTACCTACCTAAAGTAATATATAAAATCTTAGCTCAATGCCCACTATTTAATCAGATTTTTCTGAAACTTCTGAGTAAATCTGTAAAAGTGTAATCTGTAGACATTAGTTAGGCGGAGAAGCTGTGCAGCTGATGGTGCTAAAACGTGCTGAGAGATTGACTCTTCACTGGTTTCCTGTACCTTAGAGAATCAAGTGGCTAAGTGATCAAAGTCTCATTGACATAGACAGTAGTGCTAGAGAAAAAGAAAGGAAGAATTACATTTTGAGATTGAATATTTACCAAAAATAAGCCTAAGTTTATAAAAGAAGGTAAAGTTTTAGTATTCAAGTTATTAACTGTCTTTCTAAGACTTACTAATGGGAATATCCAAAGAATGACTTTCAGAACTATTTTTCCTTAAAGTATATACTTGATTTTGAGATATGCAAAGCAACTTGCAATTTACATCTGAGATCCATTTACCCAGTAATTTTTTTTTTTCAAAAAAATAGAATAGCAATTACCCAAAGTAAATTTGTGGGGGATTCCTTTCATCTTACTCAAGTTCTTTGAATATTAACAATTCTGTACTGACTTCGAGGATTCTAAAGAGAAAGGTAACTCCAAAGGCTAAAACACCTATGTTAGAAACCTTTCATAGGAACAGATGAATTACACTTTTCAAAGTGTCCATTTCTCTTCGTTGACTATAGAAGAAGCCTAGCTGAGTAGCTTAGATCATGTACAGCTTAGGCTGTATTTAATAGACTAGATTTAGACAGCTGATGGTGAATAACATTATTTCCACCTTGATTAAACATAGTCTGTTTTAAAGTGCAGCAATGCTCAGCAATTCTCACCGAAATCAATTACTGCACTGCAATAAAAAATTAGTTTTTGATTATCCTGCTTTAGATTTAGGAACCTATGGCCAGGGCATGTCTTTTCCTTTGCAAGCAGTCATGCTTGATCTACTTGCTGCTGTTGCTGTCCCTCCCTCTGCCCCACAAGCAATTTGTTGCTTGTTTTCAGTCACAGGTTAGCATTTCTTCACCTCTGCCAGAAAAAGAAATCATGTGTATGCTCTTCCTAATCCTTTGCCGGCAAGCAGCAGGCAAGTGGGTTACACAGAGGACAAAAGTGTTTGGAGTGCACCCAGCTGCCTTTGTCTAATATGGATTGAAAGCCGCCACGCACTTCGTCTATCTTGCAAAGCAGCAGGGGAATTACTCTGAGAGCTGAGAGACAGGCTGGAGTCAAAACGCATCTGCAGGTAGTGCACCTACATCCACAAAAGGATATTCCACTTCAGAGAATTTTTAAGACCTTAGAAACATTTTTAAATTATATCCCAGAATTTGTGGATGTTTACAGTAACAATTTAAAATATCCTATTTGATATTTTGAAATATTGTGATTACACACAGTTATTAGAACACAAAAAAAATCCACTATGTGGAGGAAAGTAGATGTTAATAAATTTTAGTGATGAATTTGAATAAAAATGGGGGGAAATTGTCCTTTGCACTCTAAGGATAATGACATTACTCTTTTTAAGTAGTCCTTTGTCCTTAATCAATATTCTACTGGGGAAAAAAAAAAAAAAAAGAAAAAAAAAGGATTGAGAGAAATAATTGCCGCAAGCGTCCTAAAGCACTGAAAAGCAGATGATATACTTTCTCATTATGAATGGTTATAACAGAAACCTTTTGAGGTAGGAGTTGAATGAGTCATATAAAAATTATTGCATCAACTTCCACACACTGAAGCCTTTCTTACATGTTTTGACCTAACAAAATTAGAATTTCAATTGTGTCACAACCAGATACTAGAACATTTTGTTCTATCTTTTGTCAATGCATGCAATTATGAATACATGTTCAGTAATACATTACTGTGGAATAATTCATTTTATTTCATAACTACTATATTTATTATGAAAAACTTATATGAAAGGTCATACTCTTGTACATGAATAATCTGTCTTTGATGAAACAGTAAGGGTAGTTTTCAGCAAAGTAGTGATGTTGTAGTTTTCAAAGCTTTTGTTATATTTTATATTACACTTCACTTTCTGAAAAGTTTCTCATACTAGTGAGGGTGTTCATAAGCAAATGAATTTGGAAAAATGGGTTATAAATGTCATAGTAAGCTTTCAACTTAAGTTGTCCTGTATATTAATTAGAGCATGTACATTAGTAGTACTATACCGCAACAATATCGTGACAAAGAAATGTCAGTAGATTTCCTTTTTGACAGCTGTAATCCCATTTCTAAAGCCTATGAATTGTTTTGTTTGAAGTGCATAGCACATTTTTTTATTTTATTTTATTTTATTTTATTTTATTTTATTTTATTTTATTTTATTTTATTTTATTTTATTTTATTTTATTTTATTTTTTTATTATTTTATTTTATTTTATTTCAATTTTTCAATTTTACTAAAGAGTACATTATCAGAACAGAAGGGATTTGTATTTTTATGAGTATGTGAATTTAAATACTTAGAAAAAGTGTTAGCAACCTGAGCCTATTTTTAGACTCCCAAGTCTATTGTTTTTGAATGTGTTGGTCATTTAATTTCTATTCCCTTCTTAATGATTACTATTAAAAAATTCTCCAAAGTAATTTCTTTCAAAATATTAAAGCATACTTGAGGTTAGTGATTAGGAAAATTACTTTAACAATGACAGTACAGGACAAGATGCTGAAACTGAAGGAGTTTCCCAGGCTGTCTACACAACTTTTTCTTTGAAATGAGTTATGCATTTGTCTTATATTCACTCTAATGCTGATTTCCCCTGACTCCTGTCATGTGTATTTTCTATAGAAGAGCTCAGTACTTGTGTCCATGATCTTCTGTTACCAAGAGGAGCAGTGTAACCAGAAGGGAGTGTTCTTTTATGCTATGCTATACCATGCCATGCCTGGGATAAACAATTGTTTTAAACCAAGTATCTGTTCACTTCGCATTTTTTGTCTATCTTTCCAAAGCTATGAGGCTGAAGATCACAGGAGAACTGGTTAAAAAACAAACAGGAGAACACCTCAGCCCAGTCTGAGTGTATTGATTGCAGTGTGCTGTTAACTTCCTCTATGAATAATTCTTTATGCAAGGAGAGTTAAAATTAGTGACCGAACAAGAAAAAGGCAGTTTCAGACTGCTTTTAAAAACAAAAGGGGTGTTTCATAAGATGCAGTTTATCTTTCGAGTGGGAATAGGAGGGAAGTACAGGAGCCTCAGACCTCATTGACCTGCACTCCAGTGTCTTTCTCCTTGTAGTTTTGGAGAGTGCTGAGTGCTTTCAGAGAGACACAGACGTGGATTCTTTTAATCTACATCTGTAACTTCTGTGTTTTCTAAAAGTAAGACATGAGGTGTTCAGTAGTTTCTCTCATAAAAAATATATTCCTTATATTCCTTGCAGTATCTGCCAAAATATTAATGAATATAAAATATCTGAAAAGATTTGTGGTACTTATACTACTTAACAGTAGACACCTACATTGTAAACATTTAGAAATATAGTGATTCCGTATTCCTCTTTGATTTAATACAGAGAAATTGGCATTTTTAAGACGTAAATCACTGATCTGTTTTGATTTCTTAGGGAAGATGAAATATGCCCTTAAAATGCTTGGAGTTTTATGTTTGTTCCTTTTTTCTTTTATTTCCTTTTGGTTTTTTTTTCATTAACTGTAAAATAGAATGAATTTTTGGTTCAGATTCTGTATAAGAGTGATTACAATTTAGTCAAATGACCCCCATTAGTTTTTTTTTCAGTGATATGTACTTATGAAGGACAAGTGCAATGCCAAAAGGAATATCAGATCTAAAATATGTATCTCAGCAATGCTTTTGTATTAGAAATGCCTGTCTATAGCTACTATATCTCCTACTATTCTTTTATAATCTTAAAGTTTTCACTGAAAAGATGTATATTAAAAAAAAAATAAAAAAAAAATCAGGACTTTTTCCATAGGAGTATTGCTGTAGTCCAAATTTATATTAAGCACAAGAATATCTTCCAGGCAGTATTTCAGACTGCTTCATAGCAAGTCACTTGCTGGACCTACAGCTACTGGAGGGTACAAGAGCTGCTGTGATATTTAGGCTGCAGGTGACATATCTGGGATCACAGATTAGAAGATCATTCTTCAGGAATGTTGGAGATCTTAATCTTTCGTGTTTTGTTTTTCTTCTTAATGCTTTGTTATTTGGAATAAAATTTTAGTAGCCTTCCATGGGACAGTACTGTTCCTCAGATTTTACCAAACTTCTCAAAGTTTCTAAAGAGCCCTCTAGTCACAGATTAGATTCAGAGAAATCATGAGCTTGTGGGATGCTGTTGCTGGATACCCTTTCAACAACCTGAAAAGTGGTCAGCAAATTATATTGTGTTTTCTTACAAGAAACTGTAAAATTAAATAAGATTTATAGAATGCCAGTGTGTTACTACTTGAAAATTAGTCTTTTTTTTTTTTTTTTCCTGAAAATGTAGAGAAGTGCTTACTCTGTGAAGTACAATTCATCTTTCTGGCTTAAATTTTGAAAATTCCTATGATTTTATGCAGAATCTCCTGCATTGTGGTACTATTGTGAAATTGCTAAATTGTAAACTCAGTGCTGAAATTCTAAAGTTGATTATAGCTCTGAAATTTAATTCAATGAACAGAAATAAGGGTAAAAGGTTTGGGAATTTGCTTGTAAAATCAAATTTTCCTGGGCTACCAGTAAATGCTTTCATGAAATCATGTATCACTCTTTTGCCTCATCAGCTGCAATATTTGTCCCAGTAGCCTTCATAGTTTTTCTTTTGCCATCAACGAACAGTTTAGAGATTAGTTTTACTGACTGTTTACTCCTTTCCCTTCAGCTTTTAGAAATATTACAAGAAGTTTATTCACAGCTTCAAATGTTTTGATGATGGTTAAGGTTTTTATTCTCCCAGGCCTTTTGATAGATCTACTGTTACCCAGTTCTGCTAAACCCGAGGTACTAATCCACGTTCATATTCCGTTAAGAACCTCTGTTGTTTAAATTAGGTTTGGAAGGTCATAGTGATTTTTAAGTTTTTCTAAAAGACAGAAGTAATTTACTTTCAGTAATATTCTTTAGTTTACAGTGTCTACCTTGAAAAAAAACCTCATGTTATTCATGAATAGCTTAGATACTATAGTGTTCCTTATGCATAAATAGGGTCTAATTCTCATGTCTGATTAAATGCTGATTTTTTAAAAAAGATTCATTATAACCTCAGATTATTAGTTAAAAGGCAAACAGTCAATACAGAAAATGTAATGTGAGCATTCAAAGTTTGATCCTATGCTTAATGAAAGAAATGGCAAAGTTTCTGTTGACTTTAATGGTCCATGATCTCAGACTCAGAAAGAAGGTTGGTTGTAGAAAGTTTTTTATTAACTGTGTACGACTTTGACACAGACTGACAGACTGAGACTTCTGTAAATGTCTTTTATTCCAGACACTACCTTCTGAATGTTGCATATTCTCATCACTGCAGTCCCTCCTATGTTTCTCATTGTCATTTCTATAATATGGCACCTATTCATGTAACAAGCCTATACGGAATAAAAAAGCAATGGGAAAGCAGTGACATTTTCTCAGACACTACTGAGGTCAAAGATCAATGTCTCTTCCTTTACATGTGACTTTGATAGCATATTTAACATCTGTTATGAATTCTGTGTCATCTGAGCTACAGGAAGAACATTATGCACATTTTAGAGTCCTTCGCTTCTTCAACTGTTAACTGAAAATGCTCTTCAGTGCTCATGGCTTCACAGTAGTACTCCTTGTAATTGCTAGTAAACCACAGAGGAAAAGTCTTCCCACTGGCATGAGTACATGCTGTCATTCTGAGGCAATGACAAGAACAATTTCTGTCCAATTAACATTGAAATGCATACCTCTTTAAGTTGCAAAAATTCAGATATAATTGGATGGTAGGAGCTTCTATTCCTATGACTATGTTGATGCAAAGCCACAGCTGAATTCCAGCCTAGCTGCAGGAAGACCTTATCAACCTACTCTCTGAGGCCGATGAATTTTTCAATTCCGTTCTACTAGTCTGCTAATAATAGACAGTAGAGCTTTAATCTTATTTATTTATTTGATCTTGCCTGCTTTAACTGGATAATTGTTGATTGTTAACTTTATTTGGCTTTTTCAATTAGCTTAATTTTTAGAAAATGTTCAGACTCTGGGCTGGATTTTGTCTATTACTGTTCTATAAAATAGGGGTGACTCAACAGAAATCAATACTGCTTACTTCACTGTATATTAAGAGTTGGATCCTGCTCCCATGAACTTTTATAGGAACTGGGTTAAGCTCATAATTACGGATTCAAAAATATACAAAGATGAGAAGATTTCACCTGAAAACAATATTAATAATTTTAAGCTTTATATTACAGTGGAGACATACTTGACAATCCTCACCATTAAGGAATTAGACACGCTAAAAAAAGAAAGAGAAAGAAACAGTTAGAACTCCAACTATTTTGCCAGATAAAAGAGCGAAGAAAAAAAAAAGACAAAGAGAGGAGGGAGAGGGGAAGAGAGAAAAATCCTGGTTGTCCTTAGCTTCATAAATGAAGAAATTTATGTTTAGCTGGACTGGGAATCATTTTTGCTGGTAATGTGTTTTTTTTCTAGCTGGGAATTGGGCTAAAAATCTCTCTCCCTGGCAACTTCTTTCTTTTTTTGGGTAAGTAGTTTAAAGAAACACCCTTGTTTATTCTGGCTATCCAAATCTGCCTGTTGTAGATGAAGAATCAGAAAGAGAGGAATATAACAGCACATCTGCAAGTGGATGATCAATCACAGAAACATACTGCAACCAGAAATAATATTTAAAAGTCTTAGCAATTATCTGTTGATATAGTAGATCTGTTTTTCTTTCAGAATATACATGTCCAATGCATCACTACTGAGAAGCTTTACTTTCTCAGCCAATGTAAAACTATTTCAGTGCATTAACGCTGATAAACTTTAATACGTAGATGCCTATTTTATCTACAAAAGAAGAGAAAAAACATCTTTCATCGCTTTCCTCATCACCCTCCCTCCCCCAAACCTTAAACTGTGTATTGATGTCCTTGACAACACAAGAATAAAATTCTACATTAAGATAGAAGGAAAGATCTAGAATAATTAAATGAAAGCTGCATCCTTTCATTTTCATGCAGCCTTTGGAAAACTCATGCTGTGAGAAGAATTTCTAACCATACATAGAGGACTGTGAATTGCACATGATAAATAACTGTGTAATCTCCTCCAACTCCTCCCGTGGAGGGGTTGAAAAAAGCAAAAAACTCCAATATTTTGGTCCAAATGTTGACAGGAGGAGGGAGGGATGAAGTAATGTCTTATCTTCTAGTTCCATGAAAGGCACTACATGCTAGCTGCCTGCAAAGAAAGGTTTTTAGGTTTTGAGATAGTGCAACTATTCAGGGAGAGGGCATTGCGAGAATGGAAAACTGTTCCTCCTCACTGAAAGCCACAGAGATTTTCCTTACGTAGTTACTGTTGACACTGGCAGAAGTGCTTTGCAAAGTTCCTACTCCGCACCTGTAAATTCCCCCAAGCCATGTGTGAAACCTTAGGGGATGGCCAGCTGGGGACAACGTATGAGCGCGGTCTGGGCCTACATGGGGGTGAGGTGCTTTTCCAAGCATACCTCAAGATCGATGAATCCATGGGAAAAACATCCCACAGAAGTCCCTGTGGGTTTGCGGGGCTGCGATCCCTGCTGACTCTGTGGGTGTCCAGATCCATCCCCTCCACATTCCTCAGCACATGATGCAGTGGAAACTGTGGCTTGAGCCTGCAGATCATTCTGGCTGATTTTTGGCCATCCCATTACTTTTTTCCATGGGAGGATGTTAGCTGAGCCAAAGCATTTAACTGAACCTGGCAATTCTCAGCCGTTTGCTGGCAGCCACCAGTCTGGTGAATCAACATAATTTGTGACACTCTCAGTGTAGGATCCTATATGGAGACATTTTTGTTTTTAAATTAATTATCTCAGCTTCTGTGAAGAAAAAAAAGAAAAAAAAAAAAATAAATAAAATAAAA
>VWZK01015694.1:0-47220 GCA_013396935.1 Baryphthengus martii | reverse complement strand
AAAAAAAAAAAAAAAAAAAAAAAAGATGTTTTCCAGGGCTAACCATTTCTTGTGCCTGAAACGATGACACAGACAGTATAAACCTGTAGGCTGAAGTGGAAAACCACCACGCCTAAACAAGACGAACCAAGACTGCCCACACCCATTAAAAAGTCTAAGAAACAGGGACAAACTCCACAGTTTAAACTGTAACCCTAGCAATGTGCTGTGCTGTAGTGAGAGATAGTACACAATTACCTGGGGAAGGAGCATTTTTTCCTGTCTTTCCTACAACTTATTTTCTTTTGAAAAAGAAATACTACTTTTTCCTTGCTTTGCACTCCCATCTTCATCTATTTTCTAAAGTGATTGTTTCTCTGATATACCTAAATGAGTATGTTGCATCACAGCAGCTACTCTGCCAAATTAGACATGGAACTGGAACTACCATTGTTTTGAATGTCTCCTTATTTAATAGCTTTCCCTTTCAATCCTCCTTTTGGTCCTTCTTATTCTTATGGAATGATAGAGGCCTTGCTCGGTAAAGACTGCCACCATCAAAACCTAATAATCAAGTGCGTTCCTTGAAAGGGTGCAACACCCAGCAACTACAGTGGAGTAAAAGTCACTAAATAGCTCAGCATTCACTCTGTACAGAAATGTTATTCTGGCAGCATCCTCCTGCTGGCAGTGGCCAGTGACTAAAGCGTTTTCAGAATGCTGGGGATTGTGTTTCCACCTCTCTCTCACCTTGCCATAGCTCCAGGTAGATTTATCAGAATTCACAGAATCAGCCTCAATCATTTCAACTGATTTTGATCCCAGAATTTTCTTTCTCTCTATGAAAAGAATTTCACTGTGTTTAGAAGTATTAGGTGTTCGCATTTCAAAAGAAATGAAAATGGCTTGTGATTTGGGCTTTTATTTTTTGATTGTCATGGAGTTATAAATCACTGCCACATGAATGTCAACAACAAAATAATCACTAGAAGTTCATATTCTGATCTTAAAATATTTATTAATATCGTATGATCTTAATATTTGATTATTTGATTAGATGAGTCTCTTACATCATACACACTGTTAGCTGCATCAGTGATTTAAGCACTCATGTTTACTAAATTAAAGCTATGCCGTGAAAAACTAGATTAATATTATTCCTTGTACATTTCTGAATATATAATTGATGGTTCAAATTTTCACTATATCCTGTATTTTCTGGAGTTATTCCTCTGTGAGATTATTTTTCTTCATTCTTAATGAGAAACTATTCAGTACTTTGGTGGCTATTAACAAATGAAAAACTACATCTAGAGTCAGCTGTGGCTGTTTTGCTAGAAAGAACAAGGGGAGTTTTATGCAACGATCTCTGCTGCTTATTTTCAGACACTATTCAAGTCTCTACGCACTTAGTTATTTCTGCAAAATCCATAAAATCTCCTTGTCACCTCAATTTCTTCAGTATTCTCTCTCTATGTATGAGCCTGACTTGTGTGAAGTGAAACTATATCTTAAATAAATTTTCTCTTAGTGTACTACAGATTGAGGTGATTGATCCTCTTTTCCACATCAAAGCACATTCCTCTGGGACAATTTGCCTCTCCGAATCCTGCTCACAGTCTATCCTCTTATTAAGATTTCTTTGCCAGAAAAGTTTTCTGAAATATACATTTGTATACTTTCTGTCCATTATCTGACCACTATGTCTATCGAGTTAATTTTCCAATTAAGAAATCTTGCCTAGTATGTTGAGGACATAATGGCTAGTTTGGATGTCCTACTACCAGGATACAGTGACCCAGTTAAAGGTAGTTAGGATTTCAAAATGAGATTGAAATATTTCTGTATTTTACATCTCTGTAAGTACAATCATAATTTTAATTAGACTTCATATCCTCTGTGTTTACAAAATTGACTCTGCTGCTGGATCAACAGCCAATTTAAGGCTTCTCAGGGACCTGTTCTAGGTCATGGTGATGTCATTTCTGCCACAGGAAAGAAAAGGTGGGAAATTGCTTGGTACATCATGGAGAACAGAGTCTTTCTGTTCTTGCTGACACCCAGAGGCTGAGAAACATTGAAAGTCACAAGCAGTATTGCTGCTGGGAAAGAAAACTGTGCCAAAATATTATCTAATAGCTCACAACTCTTCCTTTAGTGACAGCAGTATTACTTAATTTGTTGTCCCAGAGCTTTGGCTTAGGTGAAATAGGCTGTCTGACCATAACAATTTCACTGCCACCAGCAGTCTGCTTCCCAGGGATGTCTTCTCTTTGTTTCTTCCTGGAATCGATCCTGACCAAATAAGATTTATATTTTTTTCTGTTTTCAAAAAAATAAAGACATTTCAAAGTAATCGTCAGAATCTCAGTCATTTATTAAGAAACTATAAGGTAATAATCATTTAAGTAGTACATGTCTGTATATACATTCCAATAGATAGATGACTTGATCTGATCTTTCTTTTAAAAAAATAGGCAAAAAATCTTGAAACAAATAAATATATGGCCCAAAACATAATATTCAAAGATGTATACTGTGTTAAGGACCCAGCAGAAGTCATTTCACTCAGACTAATTTCTGGAAAGTAATAGAGTTTACTTAGTAATAAACCCAAGCATATATAGGTCAAAATACTCACCAAGGAACAATAAAAGCATGTCACTTTTGTTAGCTGATTCTTTAGAAGCTCTCTTGTCATTTCAGGCCTGGATCTTCTGGTTTTCAATGGAATTGTTCCATTTTATCTGAGATATAAAATTCTTTGAAATGGAAATCCTAAATCATTACCTCTTGACAGCTTCAAAGGATTGATAGCCCACTTTGAATCTCTTTGAAGTACTTATTTCAAATTAAAAAATAAGTTACCCTGAAAGAAGATAATTATACCTTAAGCAACAGACATCCTTTTTCCTTCTGAAAAGTTTCCTGGTCCATGAGCATTTTTGAAGTATATATTGTTCATCAACAGTACCTCAGAGTTTAACCAGTTTAACAAGCACTCCCTTGTAATATAGAGATGTGGTCTAATATTTTAATAGTCAAAGGAAATTACAGTTAGTTATAATCACTATGTACAACTTTGTTCAAAGCAAACAAATTAAATTGAAGAGATCAGCTCTTACAGGAATAGCAACAAAAAGATGTCTCCTAACTCTGAACTTCATCTCACCTAAAGAAGTACAACATTTCCTTGCCTTTTGCTTTTCCAGAGGAAATGAGCTTCTCATTTTCATGACTACTTTATTTATTTAATCAGCAAATAACTCCTAAAATTCAAGACCAATAAGCATATATTGATTAAATTTATGCTTAGGGGATAGGTATTGTTTCTGAAACACACAACAAAACTAGAGTAGCAAAGTCTCAGGGCTGAATTTTTGCATTCATGATTTTATGTCAAGAAAATGGTACATTAAAGATTGTGACCAATTTAGATTTATGGATTATTCTTTTACTCCTCTCCTTTATGTCTCAGGGGTTTTTTTTCACAGAATCACAGAATTTTTAGTTGTAAAATTAAAGAGTAAAGGTAAAATGAGTACAGTAAAGAAAAATCTAAAGCAAAGATTTTGAATATATTTCATTATATTTAAATAACTAAGTGTTCTTTTTTACAAGTTCAATAGTATGATAATTTTTACAGATTTTCATGATCCAGGCATATAGGGGAAATTAATTATGTGTCATAAAGACAAATAGAGTTGGAGTGGTGTTTTTTCCCTTTTCCCATAATACCTGTGGGAATCCTAAATATAACAAATGACTTGTTCGTTGAAATCCCTGATCTTCCCTGACTGACATCCATTTTCAAAGTTTCCTTGCCACATGACATTTTCAGTGTGTTTAAAAGAGTTATCAGACGTGGGTGGAGTGCAGAACTGATAACAAAGGAATAACAGGCATGTCATCTTTCCCGTGCAACCTATATGATTTTTTTTTCAAAATAGAGTTAATTAGAGCTAGTTTTCGAGAGTACGCAATTAACAGGTTAGTCTCATGACTTTCATGGATGGCAAAAATACACAAGAGAAATTTGGACCCTCTCTGTATGAGGAGAATTGATGCCTCCTCAAGAGGAGCTAAGCAGCTGGCAAGCATCAAATATACTGTGATTTGGCCTTTACTAAAGAAACATTATCTTGACAGTACATAAACTATCTTTACAACCAACTCTCTAGCATTCCCTTTCAGGGGAAATTCATAGAGAAGATGACAAAATAAAAGCTGTTCTGGAGGTGTTTCATACTTCATCCTCCAAAGGGAGTAAAAGGAAAAAAAAATCTCACTAGTCTCAGTCTCTCTCACTCACTCACCTACATACTTTGGTATAATTAAATGTAACAGTACTGAAATTACTTGAATTATGCCACTACTACAGACTCTGAATATCAAGATCAAAATGAGATGTATCTTAGTCCATTTTTGCTAGTGTTGGTAATGTTAGTACTTTTATTCAGATTCCTACTGTCTTTTTTTTTTTTTATTGGAAACTGATTTACTGAAACAAAATACAGTATCTCTCTAGCTGCTAAAATAGTAATATCTAGGTAGAGCACAAGGAACATAAAACAATATACTTTTTAATAAATGTGATGAGTAAATACTTTATCATGTGAGTTGATGTTCAAATAATGATATTAAAATGCTGATCTTACTATTCTTTCCAGTAGGGACAGTAATGAGAAATATAAAATAACAGCTAAAGATGAATAGTGTGAAAGTCAAAGTTAAAAAGCACAGCATGATAGAAAACCTAATATCACTTACAAGGTGCTGACCAAAAATGAACAAGAGGCAAGGGATAATATGAAGAAATGTCTTCATCTGTCATTGTTTTTCCTTTTCCACACACAAAACCACATAAAAACAAGCACAGCTATGTGCATTCAAATTTTGAATTAAATAAAATTGTCAAGCGTGTTGTGTGCAAGCAAAGTCTTTGTACCAAGACATGAAACACAGACACTTTTCTTAATTTCTGTGGGAAATATCTTGTCTTTTTATTTGAAAAAGTCCATTAGGATCTCGCATGGAAACACATATAATTTTAGACCTAATCAAACCAAACTCCAAATAGTGAAGTCAATTATTTTAAGCTTGTTCAGTGGAGCTGGCAGAGATGGAGAGCCAAGAGTACTAAAGGCTTCTTGTAAACATAATGTTATCCAAAGAGAAGGAGTCTGGAGGCTCTATCTTTACCGTTAATAGAATACCAGTTCTCTTCTGAGTGCTACAGACAGAAATAACATGTCCCTGGATGTCATACAAATACTTCTGAAAATCAAATATCTGCTTACAGTATAATCCAGAGTACAGAGATTGGTCAGGAGTTATAACAGCAAAAATTTCAACTCAGTGGGCCAAAAATCTCTATCTATGTGTATGAGAGGGTCATTGACCTCAGTGTGCTGAAACCATTTAACATCTGGTGAGGGTTGTGCATCTAGTCTGGTCTGTAAAAAGGCACCCTTATGGCTTTAGCCGTTTCAGGTTTCCTCTCATTAGAGTGTGAGTGGGATTATTTTAGTTTTCAAGCCAAAAACTGGAAGACCCATCAGACTACCAACACAGATGATAAACAGTGGCTTTTGTGGTTACCAAAAAACTTTCATCAGTTATAGGAATTGCAAAGCATGGTGTGATAATTTCTAGAGTGAGGTCTGAGTGGTTCCTGTAGCCATTCTTCATTGCTGAAGGTCATTCCTCTCATTACACCACCTTTTACATATTCCACAGTTTTCATCAGCTCTATCTAGATGCCTTGAAACATGATCAAGTCTTTCCTGAAGGCCCAAAATTGTCTCCTCTCTGTAATGATCTCCTCACGTACCTGAATTACCTGGCAAGTAAATTAAAAAAGGACAAGTGTGTTTAAAAAGACAGTTTTGCAGAGTTTTCCCAGCTCTATCTCTGATTGCCCATGGACAGCCTTAATCATTAGTCATAGCCTCCCTTTTTCTCCCTTTGCTTCTTTCTATTTTAGCTCAGTTGTATCTCAAATATTATGTAAAAAATGTGTGCAGGTGTCTTCCTAGCATGCCGCCAATTCTGCAAGCGCACAGACTGCAAATGCTTCAGAAAACCGCATGTTACAAGTGTTAACATTTTCCTAATATTCAGCCTATATGTGTTTAATTAATTTGATCCTATTACTATTGGATAAGTCCCTCCACACTATAACTTCTCTTTTTGTACACATTTGACCAATATCTAGAGATTTTTTAGACCAAAGCCTTGTTGAAGCCATGATAATTTAAACGAGGTAACTGGTTCTTTATATCTACTGAAGCAGTCACTTTAAATCTTTCCACACAACTTAGTTCCTAGAGATCTCTGTCCTCTTGTGAATATTTTCCTGAACAGTTTTAATATTTTTAAAATATTTTATTTTATTTTATTTTAATTTACTTCATTTTCAGATTAGATTAGAAATTAGGAAGACTTTTTCACTGTCAGGATGGTAAGACACTGGAGCAACAGGAAGGTTGTAGAAGCCCCAACACTGGCTGTGTTTAAGACCAGGTTAGATGGGTCTTTGAGCAGCCTGGTCTAGTGGAAAGTGTCCGTGCCCATGGCAGGGTGGTAGGAACTATAAGATCTTTAAGGTCCCTTCCAATCTAAACCATTCTAAGATTTTTTTCAGGTAAGGGGAATACCGGAATGAAAAGTGTTAGTCCAGATACGGTCGCTCTTTGGGAATATAGAATGGAGCTTTCCTCTCTCTGCTCTGTTGATGTGACACCTCTGTTAAAATAATACATGTTGCATATCCTGATCTGGATCATTATTAGAACTCCAAAGGGTATTTTAAATTATTTTTCTCTTCTGATTTCCTCTTTCCCTTGAATAGTTGTGGTTTGGAAAACTTTTACCTCACAGCTATAAAACAATATAGCATCATTTGTTTCTGCTCTCACTTGTAATTTTTTTTAAGGCAAGGAACATGTGAATTCGTAAACCTGGGACAAATCAAGATTTGCCCAATGGTGTATGCATGATACAATGTAGCCATGATGAAACAGTAGCAGAGACACAACTCTTGATGAATAAGATTTAAATCTGGTATGCTTTAAAATGCCTTCTTTCAGTTTGTGCTCAACACATTTCTCATACTTTGAGAGCACAGATTGCTCAGTTGTACCCAGTTGTTCTATCCAAATTATGTCTAGATGTAGGGCAATGGCCTTTGCTTCTCCCTGTGTATAGGATAAATACTTAACAATCCCTGCAACTGCTAGCCCTGAACTTTAATCATTTCATTTGTTGAACTTTTTCTGTTTTCTTTTATCCCATGAAGCAAGTCAGTTGATTTTTAACAGACTTAATGACTTATTATATGTAACATTATCCATTTATTTTTCTTTTAAAGCAACATGTAGTGTTTTACATACTTAGTACATAAGGTATCTATGACTATTTTTTTAACAGTCCATTTTAACGTTGCTCATGAGTTTAAGTCCTGTTCAGCTGACTCTTATTGCCTTAGTGTATCTGGCGAAGATCTCAGGTACAACCTAACTAACTTAAGGCATAACATGATCTTAGGCCAAGCAGCTCTGCCTGGCAAGATCATGACAATAACTCAGTGTAATCGATCCTAAAATACACTTATGAATCTCATCCTTGTGTAATAACTGCAGTTTTTAAGCTTGGCTTTGTCTCCTAGAGGAGAAGAATGATGGATACTGGATCCCTGAAGGAAAATTAACTTTCAGGTAACAGGTTTCTTCTCAGAAACTTATAGAAAATTGAACTTTGTTGAAGTAACAGAGCAAGGACTGTAAAAGGAGGAGGATAATATGACTGGGAAGAATAATATACAAATCAGAGGCCTCGAGAGAGAGCTGATCTGAGTCATTTGGGTTTCTGGGAACGTGAGGGAAAACTAGGAAATGACAAAAGGAATTTCAAGTAAGAGAGAGATGTCAAATTTAGTAGCATTTCAAGGGACTGCAAAGAAATTCAAAAATATTTGAATTAATGGGAACTCCTTGTCACCCTTCCCCCCTCTGCTTTACCATTGCCCCCTCCACTTTCTCCATTTCACTTGGGAACAGGATTTTAACTCACACAGATTTTTCTTTCAAAGACCCACCCTCTTTCTTTGAAGTAGCCCTTTATTCACCATACCTTCACTTTCTGGACTGACACAAGGAAGCCAGATATAGAAGGGAGTAGAATTTGCTCTAACTGAGCAGAAGAGAAAGAAAGGAGAACGGCACAGAAGTGAGAATTTCTGTTCCTGAGGTTACAAGGCCTGAACAGAGGCTAAGTGCAGCTGCTGCAGCCTCCATGTGAGGTTGCATTCTCACAAAAATAATGATTTCACAACGGCTGACAGGCACAACAGGGGCAGCTCTTTGGGAGCAAGAGATTGGCTGTTTGGATCACATATTACTTAAGTAGCCAATGGAAAGAAGTGGCTACCTATTCTCTAGTAACCATGGTCTCTTTTTTTGCCACATAGAAATGTAAATGTAAATGTAAAAATCACATAGTAGCTCAATTGTTTTCCTATCTACTATGAAAATTGTCAGATATTAGAACTTGGACCCTAGTTTCATGATATGAAAACTATTTGACTCACAACATTAGTAAATGGTGTATAAATGATGCAAAGATAAATAGCCACAAAATAAATAATCGATCAGCAGAATATAGAGCTCATTTGGAGTTAGTCTGGGGTGGATTTTTTTACAAATACCGGGTAACATTTATCTTGTATTTCAGAGACATACTATACTGCATAATGATGTTTGAAGATGTAAATAACTCAAAAAAGACTTGGAAATAGCAGTTGTGTACTGACAGTGTTTAGCTTTCCTGCCTTTAATGTGTCTCAGACCGTATTTAACTAGCTTTGACACCTCTGTTTATGTTGTATTCAGTGCTGGTCCAGCACTGCTAAATTTCTAATTATATTCACAGGGTTTTACTGTTATGTTCTTGCAGTATCATTGGTCTCATCGTTACAGCCCGTATGGAAGGAATCATACAGTTTCGGTTATGTTTCCCAACTTGGTAATCATAGTTTGTGTAACTGCAGGGACAATTCTCAGAAAAAATCTAGGGTTTTTTGGAAACTTTACTGAGTTGCTAACTCATCTAATTTACATTTTGCTAACTCATCTGTCTAAAATACACATTTTGCAAGGTGTTATATTGAGGAGTGACCAGCTAAATCACTGACTATACATCTGAAGATAATTTCAGGCATAAAAACCACAGGACTCAAAGGACATTCCTCTTTTATCAATCCAGCCCTGATACTATAAGCAACTTTCAAGTCTTTCATTTTCTTTTGCGTTCTCTTAGAGTGTTCATTAAGAGTCCACGTACGTAATCTTCCTCGTCATTACCACATTTCCACACTGTTTATTATTTATACTAACCTGAAGATATTTTGGTAAAAAGAACACTACTGTGTATGTCTGTTTTTAGAATTACAAATGCTTTTCATTCCCTGCCTCTGAGGAATTGTTTTGCCTGCAGCATTTCTAAGTCACAGAGGTCATGCATAAAGTTTTGTCGCACTGAACTATTCAGTTCAAGCAAGACTGAAACACACACTCACAAATCTCACTTCATCTCCCATCTGCAATGATCAGCGTCATTGAGTATATTACAAGCTTCCTCATTTTCCATTCAGTAAAAGCCAATTACTGTTAATCTACTGAGTTGAAAATCACCTCACATACTAACAAGTCTTCTAATCCACTGACTTATAAACAGCTTTACTCATTTTCTATCGTTATCCCTAGTGAAGTTACAAACATAATCTGTACTAGTAGAACTTTCTACTTAATATTCTATATTATTCTATTAATAATGTTATATATTTGAAAAACTAATTTAACTGAGTGAATAATATCTACTTTGTTTGTTTGGTTTTGTTTTTTTTTTGTTACAGGATGAGATCCTTACTTATTTAAATTTTCATAGCCAAATACAAATAATAATTGAAAAATAAAATGTTAAGCAATAAGAACCTCATTTGCTGTTTTGGTTTGGTTTTTTGGTTTGTGTTTGGCTGGTTTTTAATCTTAGATTCCAGACAGAGATCATGAAATCCATTATCCATGAGATAGTTGTTTTAATGTAAAGATTCATGGGTGGCAGAGCAGGGAAATTACATCTGCACAGACAATTTTCATTAATTTCCTGACGAATTTTTCTTAGGCACTCTTTGCTCTCATCTCTCCTGTTACTTTTACAAATTTGGAGTAGAAAGATAGACACAGTTCCCTCAGTGGCTGGAAGCAAATATTTCATAAGAAAGTTTCTGAAAGTTCCCGAAGCCCTAACAAAAGGAACAAAAGGGAAGTAGTGAGTTAATGCTTTGCTTTGCTTTGCTTGTGTGTGCAGCTTTTGCTTTATCTATTAAACTATCTCTATCTCAAGCCATGAGTTTACTCACTTTTACTCTTCCAATTCCCTCCTCCACCCCACTGTGGAGGAGTGAGCAAGCAGCTGTGTGGGTTTGTTTGCCACGTGGGATTAAACCACAATGCAAATTTACAGTGGAAGATAACTCAAAGAGTTCTTATCAAGGCAAGTAAAAAGTGCAAATAGTATTTCTGCTTAGCAATTACAACTTTTAAAACAAAAAAAATTTACCAAAACCCTGAAACAGTCATCTTATCTTTAAAATTTGTTTGAACTGACAATAACCAGTCAAAAAACTAAAAAAGAAAAGATTGATCAAAAAAAGTATTGATTTTAGCTTTTTGCTTCATTTCATCTCAGAAAAAAATAAATAAATTAATAATTCATCAATTTTAACATTCACTTAATGAAGGACAATTTGTTTCTAAATCATGAAAATATAATCACCAAGGGGTGCACATAACAGGTTTTGGTTGGTTTGAATCAACTCCAGAGATCAAGCTTACAATTGTCTGTTGAACATCTAATTTAATAACTCTGCTCATATTTTGTACATATAACAAATCTTGTTCATCTATGCAGTGCATAAGTGCTTCAGAATAAGCTCAAAGGAGAATAAAACTGCTTCCTCAGTAAAACTTTAGGCTTGCCTTTGCTGCAAAGGGTGTATTCCTTCTTTTGAATGTGGTAGTTCTGTTGCAACAAAGTTTCTGCTTACATTTCCTCTGTGGATTTTTCTGTGAGTGCCTCTGCTGTTGCTGTTCCCCAGGGCCACAAATCATAGAATCACAAAATCATTGAATCATAGAATGACATACATTGGAAGGGACCTTTAAAGATTATCTAGTCCATTAACCCTGCAGTGAGCAGGAACACTTTTAACTAGATCAGGTTGCTCAAAGCCCCATCCAACCTGACTTTGCATGTTGTCAGGAATGGGGCATCTACCACCTCTCTGAGCAACCTGTTCCAGTGTTTCACCACTCATAAAGAATTTCTTCCTTCTATCTCATCTAAATCTCCCCTCTTTTAGTTTAAAATCACAACAGGCTCTGCTAAAAAGACTGTCCCCATCTTTCTTGTAGGCCCCCTTCACATACTGAAAGACCGTGATAAGTTCTCCTCAGAGCCTTCTCTTCTCCAGGCTGAACAATCTCAAGTGTTTAAGCCTGTCCTCATAGAAAAAGTGTCCCAACCCTCTGCTCATTTTTGTGACCCTTCTCTGGTCCCACTCCAACAGGTCCATGTCTTTTCTGTGCTGAGGACTTTAGGGTTGGACACAGTGAGGTGTCCCACCAGGTGAAACAGAGGTGAGGTGAGGTCCCACCAGAATGAAACAGTGGCAGAATCACCTCCCTCAACCTGCTGGCCACGCTTCTATTGATGCAGCTCAGAATACAGTTGACTTTTTGGGCTACAAGTACATGTCGCTGGCTCATGTTCAGTTTTTCATCAACCAGCACCCCCAAGTCCTTCTCCACGGGACACAGAGCTGCTCTCAATCCCTTCATCTCGCAGCCTGTATTGATACCAAGGATTGCCCCGACCCATGTGCAGGAACTTGCACTTGCCCTTGAAAGTGTGTGAGTCAGAGCTTTATTCTCAGGAGATTTAAATAGGTTGATTTCAGTGCTCAAGAGAGTGGAAGGTCCTTGGAAAAGGTCACTAAGCACTTCCAATGGATGTGTTTGGTGGATTGTGCTAAGAACTGTGGAATACAGAAGGAAATCCCATATCATGTTAGTTCAATACTGCAGGCACAGTGGTCACCCAGAGTGACTCGTATAATAGTAAGCTCTCAAGAGTTTAGAGGTTGGCACGTCTGTTTTCTTTGTCAGCTCAAAATTAACATATTTATTCCATTTATCAGCTTCCTGGTATTTTCAGTCTGAAGTGCTGTTACTATGTCTCTCTGACTCATTAATCTATTTTGCCATAATGTTCTATCTTATTACCAAAATCTTTATTTTTTAACAGTATGTGAAATTCCGAGTTATAAGATGTATTTGATACTTCCTGCAATAATAGTATCTTGTCAAAGGTCAAAGAACAACTATCTTCTAAATGATATTTAGATATCTATCATGTTTTTGATTTTCACTACCATGTTAAAGTGGAAATGTTAGGTTGTGAGGATCTGTGCTTTGTTCTTTAAGCTCAACGCCTTTTGAAAATGGTGTATAAAGCTGTTAGCAGGATAATTTGTGATGTTTCATTCTGACTTTTCACATTATGGATCAATTCACTTCTTGGTCTTCCATGTTGCTTGCATAACACCTGAATGGAGAATTGCAGGGAGTTTATTTTTTTTTGTTTGTTTCAAAATAAATTACTAAAATCATCCTTTTTGGAACAATGAACAATCTTTAGATCTCTGTTTTCAGTCTGATTGAACTGCCATTTGAAAGGAAATCGTCAACAGTAAATCTAAATCTTCCCATATGCTGTAAAGCCATTAAATGTCTGGGTTATAGCTGTGCTTTTGCTCATCATTGAGTCTATGGAAATGCCAAACTGGAGAAGTGAAGGAATTCAACCTTGTTTGAAAAGGACAACATACCAAAAGGGAGAACTGCTATGCCATTTAGACTGACAGCTTAAGCCATCTTTTACTTAGACTATACAAACTACATCTTGATGTATGACTTGATGATGTTGAATATTTTTACTGGCATTCTGCAACGCTTCAGACAGTATGAAACTTCAAGAAAATGAGACTACACTCAGTCTGGCATTTAAGAACATCAGTGGTCTAACCACAGCCAAGTTTTTTGTAGACATCATGGAAAAGGAGAATTTTAAGTAATGTTTTGGAGGTGGATAATGAAGTGGAATTGTGGGAAAATTTCTCATACATCAAGAGGTAAAAAGAAAGAAAGTACAAAGACTTTTGTTTGGGAAAACAAACAGCATTTGGCCAGTGGACAAATGTCACAATGGAAGAGAATCCAGATTCTCAACTGTAAGAGAGAGATGATAGGCACTGTGGAGCTGGAAAAGAAAGATCTCCAAAAGGAATAGAAATTACTTAGGGAAGATATGATAGACAATAGACAGTGAAATGATGTGAAGAGGAGGTTAAGATTTTGAAGGAGGAATGTTTCAACATAAAGAGATGTGAGCAGACTCCAAGAGCCTCAGTCCCCTCTGGGACTAGTTTCCTTTTCCAGTTATGCATTATAAGATCCAGGTCTTTGCCTAGGTCCTAATGGGAGAAAAAAAAATAATTTAAAATAATTAAAGGGTGAAAAAAAAAAGCTATCAGCAGCTGACAAATATCTCCACTGTTCCAGCTATGTAGACGTTGGTACAGTCCAGGTGCCTCACTAACCAAGACTACTTGTAGAAAGATAAAATCAATTAAATTTCTTCTGACAGAACCAAGGAGAAGAGGCAGGAAGGGAAGTCATTTAAGCGGTGTGTGTTTTATCCTTCCTTAGTTTTCAAACATAGACTGGAAAACGTTCTGATGATCCTACTCTGACCTTGTTCTTCTTTGGACAAGATATTGATCTTGCTATCACAGGATCCTCTCCAGTCTGAACTACTCTAGCTAGGGATAAAGAAGGGGTTGATCTTGTCACATTTCTTACCGGGAATGAGCCAGGAAACATGTCTAGCCTATTAAAGTATATTTTGCTTATGGATCTTCCTTCCAAACAATCTGAAAGTTACAAAATGGAAATGTTATTACCTTCAGCAGAATCTCAGTCTGCAATTTATTACACTCTGATTTTAAGATAGATCTTGCTATCTTCTCTGATGCATTTTCAGGAAGAGTCATATTAGATAACCTATTTTTTCCTTATGTTTTTTTATGTATACACACAAAGTTTATACACTTACATGTGTACAAAAATTTTGTATGCATAAAAAAACAGAAAAGGATGTATACATACAAAGAGGACTTACTCAAATTAAAACCAACCAATGAAACAAAACACAACAACAAAGCTCTAACATTTAATGACAGAACAAAACTATTTCTTTTTTGAAACCAGTTCATGCCATTTGTTTATTGTATAAAAATATGCTGGTGAGACACTGTTACATGAATATATCCTGTTCAGATGAAGGGAAGGAAAATAAATTTTAATAATAATTAATACATTACAAAATAATGGAAATGGCTCAATAAATATGAAAGAGTTTATTATTTCCCATCAGAATGTATTTAATCACATTATACATTTTCTTCTGATAGCCTTTCTAAAAAACCTTAATAAACTTTTGTGATCACCAGCAGAGCATTCTGCTTTTTTGGTGAGGATGAATTAGTGTTGTCTAGCGGGTAGATTTATTGTTTGTGTACGTTGTACATCATGGATAAAAAAACCCATCAAGCAATAGATGCATTTTGCAGATTAATTAACTACAGTCTTTAAGGATATCAAAAAATTGTTATGTTTTTGGTTTCTGTTGTTGTTTTTTGGAGTATTAACATTTTAGTAAGAGGAATTCTCCATTCCCACTTCAACTTTTAAGTAGGTGAGTTCAAAGTTAATTCCAAATTGTTGATTTGGGTGTAGAGGAGGATTAAGCAAGAAAAATGGAACATAGCTTTGCTTATTTCATTCAGGCACTGGGAAGCAGAAATGGCTACTATTTGTCAACAATACTTTATAACCTACTGTCAGATATTGCACAATACAAGCATTGGTACAACATGACCTAACCTTTCTCCAAATATTTAAATTTAGATAGTTATAATCTACATTTATTTGACTGTGCTTGAAACTAAAACAGTGTCTCCTACAGCAGTTAAGGTTAAAAACAGTCAGGGAATGATCACCGAAGTGCAATGCACATCTAACAGGAACAACTACAGTCCCTACAGCAGCTGCACTACGCACAGAAACAAATTATTACATTACTGAGATGAGACTAGTGAAACTTTCAGATATCAATTCTTTCTCTTTTGATCCTATCACCAGAGTAACTACATATTTTCTTCCCTCTATCAGTCTACTAGACTATTTCTAGTCTAAGATATATACTAATCTGTCATTTGCATATTTGATGGCTGAGTTCTGCCTGCTTTTCCCTTAGCGCGTTCACTTGTCTGCAGCTCCCTGGCTCCTCCTCGCACATCCATAACATTTAAAGCATATGTACTTTTAGACTCTACCTGTTTTTAAAGTATGACTAAAAGTGATTCTAAGGCTGGCACACAGACTGAAAGACTGACAGACCTATGATTGCATTTCTGGATACCGGTCCAGAGTAACAGGTCACCAGCACTTCAAAGAACTTCTAAGAGAGCAGAAATATGCAATCTTACAGTTTTGTAGTATTCTCATTAGTGCTATATTTCAGTTTTATCACAGCATATCTTGTGCTGCTATTTGGCGAGAACACCCTCGCTAGGCAAATAAGTTATTATACTATCACAAGTTTTAAAGCATTAACACTGAGTACAGTAATAGGTTTATACATGTGAGATAGTCTTTATATCTACAGACCAAATTCCAACCAAATTATTTCCACCCAGGCTGCAATTTCTATGAGTAGGAAGGAAAAACTAATAATGGTTATTCTCTGAAGAGAAGACTAAAAGTGGATTGTTGTTACCTTAATAATGCCAGTCTAGGTGATTATGTTAGCTCAGAAGGGAAGTAAGTTACTCTAATGTAAAGTAACTCTAACTGGCATATCCTATCATTGAATGCATAACCCATTATATTGATTTTGATTATGTCAATGTTGAGGGAAAATAAGAAAGCATAAGCAAAGATAATCTCTTCCTGCTCATAATATTAAAATAATCGTTAACCAATGGGTCTCAATCATTTCATGGCTATGATGGAGACAGAAGATCAATGGGACATAAAAACAGTGCTAGAAGTTATAGGAGTTGGTTCTTTGCCACTTTCTCAGAGATTATCCTCAGAACGAAGACTGAGATTTAGGCTTTATGTGTTTATGTTTTGTAAGTAGAAGTCTGAATAGCTTTTCAGATTGCTGTTGACAGCTTTTTCTATAGAACTGAGGAATTTTTCAGCATAATACTTCTCATCACAAAATACCAACCCATTGGGGAAACCAGACCAAACCAAAACATCCTATATTTTTTTTTTCTTATTACTATTATTATTATTATTCTCCTACTTTAAATTAAACTTTCATATAGAAAGATATTTCATTACAGATTGGATTTTGAAAATGAAGGTAGGCAGAGCACAGCTTTGCAGAATAGAAGCTCCTAGAATAATGAAGAGTATTACAGTTAGGTCATTCACCTAAGAACAAGGAGACTAAGCCTTTAAATTACTGCTCTGTGGGAGTCACTTCAAGGAGGTGAATCTTATTGTTCTTTGTAGGTAAGTGCACTAGTCACTCAGCTATTAACTGTGTTCTCTCTGTCAATATTGATGGAGATGTCCTTTTATGTGCATATAATTGAAGATTTATTGAGAAAAAAAGTACATTGCCATGCATTGATTTGTGCAAATTCAATTTTTAAAAGTCCCATTTAAGTATTCTCAACTGGTCTGCGTTGATGACCACCAAACTAGCCATTTCCACCATTTCAATAATTCTTCACTACCTCCACCTTCACTGAAGGCTCTACATGTTGCTGCCATGTCGTATTACCAGCAGAGATAATCAGTTGAAACAGTGACCAAACCCTTACGAGGATGCATCAAAAAAAGTATATAGCCTGCTTCTGAAAACAATGCCAATATTCAGTATAATCTCACCTATAGTGAGGATGCATAAAGTGTATTCTGTTCAGCTCAGGGCTAGAAGGTTTCAACGTATCAGACAGACTATAGCCACCAAAAAAATCAAACTTCCAGGCATTGAATTACTTCAGATATAAGAACAATAAAAGCATACAAACAAAAACATTGGAAAGTACTGATAAACCAGAGTGATGCATGAACTCAATTAGAAGTAACTAATCCAATTCTTCGACTAGATAGTGGTTGATACTTTCATAGAAATCCCTACTATTATCAAGCACTATGGAGCATGTGGTTATAAGATCAGTATCTTCATTGATTAGGAGTGGTTTGGCTTAAAACATGAGAGATTTCTTTTTAAATTAGCAAATATAAAGAGTTTAAATTCAGCAGACAAAACATTTCTTTTCCATCTAGTGTGTCAAACTCTAGTTCAGGTACTCTTTTATGGTTTTTTCATCCACAAAAAGCCTTTAACATTCCAAAAGCCATCTTACTCTAGACAAAAAAACAACCAAACAACAAAAAACAAACAGATATTGTAATATTGGGACTGCTGAAATAGCAGAAATTCACATTTTTAGCCAGATCTATCTATAAGATTCTATTTTTATACCCCATATTAGATTCACTGTTTCCTTGATTCCTATAAGAGATTATTCATGGACAGATTGTGAAGTCCTGAGGCAGAGATATGCGTATGCATTTGTAATATATGCATTTCATAAATGAGAATCTAGATCCTAAAGCACATTTTCTAAGCACTTGAAAAATAATTGGCTATATTTTGAATAGTACCAATCATGCATATCCCCATTGTAGGACTTCTATAGTTTCACCAAAGTGTTTGCAGAAGTAAGCATTCAATATAGTATATATATTTTTTTTAAATTTATGTCTTTATACTTGTAAAATATTTTACTGACATCCTATATCCTGGTATGATTCCCACTATTGTCAACTTTATTTTTTAAAAACCAGTTAACTGTAGAACAGCCATGTCCTATTTTGGATGCTGTTCAAGTGTTCCATTAGTTTCAGAAGACGTCTCTGTTACTTCTATAAATTTGTCCATTTCCACTGTTGACATTACATAATATAGATGCTATTTGATTCAAAGCTTTAGCTTTCAGCTCTAAAATTCCACTTCCCTCATTTGCAACAAATTTCTTCTTCTCTTGTATAATTTATTTGGTGTTATTTTTTTGTAAAGGTTGAATTTTTAACTCCATGTTTACGTGCAACATGGCATTGCTGAACTTGGCACTGTTGTTTACAATGGTGGAAAACCTTTTAAGAAATGTGCTTCTCATCAATAGATTAGCATGTGATCATTTTTGGTGAAAGTAATTGTCATTAAGCCATTAAAGTAAAACATGGGCTTGTGTTTTTGCTGATTGATTTTTTTCCAGTCTCCTTGTCCCTCTTATTCTATTCTGTTTTTTTAAGCTATGCTGTTTGCTTGGAAGTAGCAGTTCCATATTTAATTAAGTAATTGATGGAAATGTTTTAAGCTTACTTTGTAAACGGTGACTCATTGTAAATGATAACTGTTGTCAGCAACCCATATTCTTTGCCAATAGATTTCATGTAGAGTATTGCCGCTTTGTTACTCAGCTTCCCAGTAATTCCCAAGAAAACTGGTAATGCAGTTAACAAGAACATTTAAAACACCTCTTCAAAATAAATCTCTTCCTGGAGTATTCGTATTTATTGGACAGAAATGTAAAGAATTGGCGCAGAAAAAAAAAGAATACATACAGTCACATCAGGGATACGCTCTTGAGAAACAATTCTGACTAGCTTAAATATTACATCCACATGGACAGCAAATGTCGCTCATAGGTATCTGTGTTGCACTGGCTAAAGCCTTAGAAGAATTTTCTAAATATTTTTGAATTATTATTGTCCTGGTTTGAATTAGAACAGAACTAATTCTGTTCAGTGATTTGATTTCACTTTTCAACTGAGTCTCTTCTAACTAACAGAACTTTCTGAAATTGATGTCAGATTTTTGTACTCTAGCAGTGATAATGCTCTATGTTTAGAGTTAGTATCAAGGATTGGTGTGCAGACCAAGGTCACTGCTAAACCTCGTGTACCACACTGAGGGGTCCAGAAAGTAAAGGGTCACACCTGCCAGAAGGAGCAGCCAGGATAGGTGACCCTAAACTGACCAATGAGGGATTCCATCCTATATACATCATATTTGGTATAAAGCTGAGGGTTTATAAGGGTCAAGCTCTCTTCTTCAGTGGCTGACATTTGAGGAGGACTCTGTCCGGACATTCTGCCTTCGATCTCGATCCATGAGTTCCTGAATTCGGATCCTGTTGCCTCTTGTTTCCTGCCAAGGCCCCAGGGAACATGTCTCAGCTCAGCCTTGGGCCTTCAGTCCCTGCCCCTGTCTCCTGAACGGGCCTGGGACCTGCCCTACAGAGAGCTACTTTCCTGGATGGAGCTCTCAGGTCCATCCAGCTTAGGTCAGAATTTGTCCTCCAGAGCTCCAGGCAGCGTCCAGCAGAGCTGCGCTGGTCTGATCTGCTCCCTGCACTGCCTGTGAGTTGAGTAGTGACAAGACGGTTATTTGCATGAAAGGTCAGGGGAGTTTCAGCTCCAAACACACATTCAAAGACACAGAACACAGGTTAAGACTGGAAACTGAGTTTGATTTGATACTATTTAATTTTATTTTATGTTGTTTTTCTGAATCTGTTTCAGAGCCTATTCTCACAAGTGCATGATCAGCCAGGAGCAGGCTGATGTCTTCTTAAATTTAGCTTGAAAAAACAGAGCTACAAAAAGTAGCATCAGGAAGACAGGCCCAGCAGGTCCTGTTTTCTGAAAAGTGAGAATGTGAAGAATGGGGTCCAGAACCACCACACAAAAGAAGAAGAGGAGCTGTGTGGTAATGTGGGGTGTTTTCCAACGTAGGACATGTGTCAATGGCAAGCACACTTTTTGCCTTCCAAATCTTGCTCTGACGCTGTGCTTCTTGGTCAATGATGCATGAAAAGTGCTCTTGTGCCTGCCCAGCGCCCATCTTGCAAAAAGTGGCAGCTCTGGGTGGAGTAGCAAGGCTGAAGCCCTTCCAAGCAGAAGCTGTGGTGCACAAGCAAGAATCTCCCCAGGGAAAGGGAGCCAAGGGAAGAGCAGAGCTTGCTCCAGCTACAAGCTTGCACCAGGCAAGAGAGCCTGAGAGAGGCAGGGCATGAGTGGTGCCTGGAGGTGCAAGAGCCGCGGGCAAGAACCTGGCTAAAGCAGCCAAAAGGAGTCCTGACAAGGGGCTGTGCTCAATGCTACAGAGGAAGAGAAAACACTCCCTAGGAGCCCAAGAAGCCTCCCCATTCCTGGGAGTCTAGAAAGCTTCCTGCCCCTGGATGTGGGGCATGAGGGTCACCTTCATGGAGCAGGAGCAACAGGAACCTGGCCAAAGCAGCCAAAAGGAGTCCTGACAAGGGGCTCTGCTCAATGCTACAGAGGAAGAGGAAAACACTCCCGAGGAGCCCAAGAAGCCTCCCTGTCCCTGGGAGTCTAGAAAGCTTCCTCCCCCCGAGATGCGGGGCAGGAGGGCCACTTTTGTGGAGCAGGAACAACAGGAACCCGGCCAAAGCAGCCTAAAGGAGGCCTGGCCAGGGGCTGTGCTCAATGCTGCAGAGGCAGGCAAAAAAGCCCAAGGGCCCAGCGCCAATCTGCCCCGGGGGAAAATTCCTTCCTGACCCCAGGGCTGGCGATCGGCTATTCCCTGAGCATGTGAGCAAGACCTGCCCCTGCTCCCACAGGCTGGTCACACCTCCCAGGAGATATCCAAGACCTAGTCTGCCTGAACCTGGAGCAATCTCCAGGTCTTCCCAGAGTGGCCAAATGCTCCTGGTCTGGTTGACCTTGAGGGCAAGAATCCTTCCCCTCCCCCGCAGGTGCCTGGTAGGACATCAGTGGGTGCTCCAAAGCACTGGGACCCCTGGAAACATCTCTACATCCCATTTCTTACAGCTGCTAATACTGGTTCTGCAGCGGATGACGACAGCGAGCTCTGCAGGGCTCCTCAAGAAGACATTCCCTTGGTGTTTCCACTGCTCTCCAGCTGAAAATGCCTGACAGCCTAGGGCACCTCCAGGGCTTGATGGTTCTTTTCCTCTCCAGTAGCCTTGTCCTGTCTCTGATCTTCCTTCTAATCGCCCTCGAATTAATTCTCATGAATCCTCCAGGGAGGAGAATTCCCCTGGGATATGTTGGGACTGCCCCCAGGGCCAGCTGTGGCAGCAGGATAGGGGAAGATGCTGCTGTTTCTCCTGCCCAGGGCCCCGTGACTGCTGTGTTGTCAGGTACTGGCCCTGTGACATCAGGGGGACCCGCCCTATGTGCAGCCCTGCCCCCCTTGGCCCCTCCCCTCCTCCAGCATCCTTGGGAGGACCTTTGGGGTCCTGGTCCTGAGGTAGTCCCTGTGGCCAGAAGGCCCAGGGGATTGGAGTGTGACAGCCCGGCTTACTGTGAGACAGGAATAGGCTGAGATGTTTACAACCACAAGATTCTTGTGCTGTCTCTGGGGCTGGAGACATACTGAGCTGGTAGCCAAATGGCTTGTGAAGTTGAGATGGTCATGTTTTGGCTAAACCAACAGGAGCAAAGAACTCTGATAGAAATCTCGAATGCCAGTGTGTCTGAGTGGAGACCTTTGCCTAATTAATGACAAAATTATTATTAAAGTTTATGGCCCTGAGTATGGTAATGACTCTAATGCAGTACATGCTAAACATACATGACTTTAGTACTCAATTCTCAGCCCAAATCATGCTAAACATCACCTAGAAGGCAGGGACAGGCAGAATTAGGACATAAAAATCAGAAAAGAAATACTCTTCTTGGGGGGCTGGGGGGCTGGTACAGGGCTAGAATACTGAAAGTTTAACAGAGACAGCCGATGTGCTGTGCTCCTCTTCCTGCACCCAATGACAGGGATGCCTTCTTGGTCAGAACTGTGCCTTCAGTATCCGGTATACCTTTTATTTCTGTTATCTGTAGTGCTGTCTATTGCAGAGGCTGAACCTAAGTTTTGACAACTCTGATCACCAAACTCAAAAAGAAAACACCACCTCTACCTTTCTTATTTAGAAGGACAACTAAAAGCTCAGTTAAATCATAGATCTCAGTAAATTACACAGTGAACAATGAGCAGCTGATTGCAAGTTAAGATCATACTTGTAACTGGATGGTAAAGGATCAGCTACTATCTTATTAATCCTTAATTTTGTTGCCCTTCCTCTTCTCCAAGAGTGGTTTGAAGAAACAAACAGAAAATGAAAAAGACAGTTTGTTATTTTATTATTACTTAGAAAGAATTATTGCTAGTTTTCCAATTATTGGAGATTTTTTATTCATTCATTCTGGAAATTTTCACTGACATTCTGAACCAATATTTCAGTTTTCACTCAGCTTTTTTCTTCATATCCATTTTATTTTCTCATTGTTTATTCTGTTATTAGAAACAGTGGATATGATGACCATCCTCATAATAAATGCTAGGAAAAATGAAGTGGACAAGTGGCAAATGGGGAAGGAAAAAAAGGCAGGAAGAGACAAATGAAAAATAGCAATCTAAGACAATGGAGAGTTTATTTAAAAGAATCTTTAAAAGGCTCTACTCTACAAAAAGATGAATCTGTCCCAGATGCATGTACGGCAGGATCTGCACTAGTAAACTAAAACTAATTAGATCATGGTCTTGATCCCTTACACATAGAGAGCTTTTCAAGTTTGGTTACCCCTTTGCATGACTTAAAGGAACACCGGTCCACATTCTCCCAGGCAATACCCAGATGCTCTCCATTCAACAGCAAGTGTATGGGATTGCTTCCAGTTGGTAGCATGAATAATCATAGAATCATAGAATGGCTTAGGTTGGAAGGGATCTTAGAGATTATCTAACCTAACCTCCCTGCCATGGGCAGAGATGCCTCTCAACTAGACTAGGTTGCCCAAAGCTTTATCCAGCCTGGCCTTGAACACCTCCAGGGAGGGGGCATCCACAACTTCTTTAGGTATTCCAGCGTCTCGCCACTTCTTCCTAAGAAGAACTTCTTCCTAAGATCTAGTCTAAATTTATTCTCCTTCAATTTAGAACCATTTCCCCTTGTCCTATCACTGGATGCTTGTGAAAAGCCCCTCTCCAGCCTTCCTGTAGGTTACAAGGTCCCCCCTGAGTATTCTCCAGGCTGAACAATCCCAGATTCTTCAGCCTATCCTATTAGCAGAGGTGTTCCAGCCTCTGGATCATCTTTGTGGCCTTCCTCTGGATTCATTCCAACAGACCTATGTCCCCCATTGCCTTTCAAGCTCCTGAAAAACAGTTGATCCATACACTGAAAGTCACCATGAGCCAAGATGTCATGTCATTCCTTACTATACACTATTCACTAAGCATGCAGACTGATGTTACTTTCTGGGGTTATCCATCTCCCATCAATCCAGGTAAGAACATTATTCATCACAGCTGACAAAAAGCAAACTGTGTTCCTGATTGTCACACCAAGTCCTTATTGTGACTGCAGCTCAGAATGCTGCAATTATTTCATTCCTTTAAGTCACATAGAATAACACCCTCAAGGTCATTCCTTTCTATACTGTTTTATCAGCTAAAAGAAAAGAAAAAACAAAGTCACTGAAAAAGAAAATGAAAAAGATCTATTAGGTCTTCTGCTTCTTCTCTCTGCCAGAGTGTGATTGTTCTGTATTGTTCATTTGAGCATTTTTTCTCAAGTCCAATTCAAAAAGACATAAGCAAAGAGTATTTCATCATTCTTCCTAGGGAACAATTCCACAGACTAGAAGTTAGCTTTGTAAAGGTTTTCCTTCTTCATGTAATGCTTTATCTGTCATAATTTTATTATATTATTCCTAATGAATAAATAATCTCTTACTATCCTTGATGTTTTTACCTTCCACATATTTATATATTATTATAGTCCTTTCACGTTTGTTAGTTAGCCAAGTACACACATTCAATTCTTTTATTTCTTAAAAAACTCCAGAAATTTTAGAAAACATACAGAAGGATACACTCTGAAATGCAGTGAGTCAAGAATATGCCCATAATCTAAACATTTTAAAGAGAAAATAATAGAGTAAAAGTTAATCCTGTAGAAAATATTCAGGCTACTTACAATTAAGTGAGATTTTGAAGAATATAACTGCATATATTGAAGAGCAATCCTATACGGTCATGCCTAAGAGTACATCATTGTCTGGAATGGGTCCAGTAGGGTATAGAACGTTACGTAACAGTCTTCTAAATTTTAAGGATTAATTTAATACCTAAATTTAATAATATAGTTACATTCCAGGACAAATATCTACATATTAGATTTGTTTACTTGGAATAAGGGAGTATAAAGGTTGCCTCCAGTCACAACTAGAATCAGCCAGCTTCACTTCCTCAGCCAAAGCAACCTGATTTTCTCGAGAAACTGCGTAAGTTGTCCATGTAGTTATTGCTAATACTGCAAAATATTAATGAGAGGTGAGTTAGGCGGATACTACTTTGTGAAACAGAAGATTATGAGGACTGATGAAATGAGGCATTGAGGAAAATTTTTTTTAAAAATGACTAGATTTTGGTTTTTTTAAAAAAATTACATTACTGCAGGAAACCAACTTTTGGGTTTTTTTGAGACGATACTGTCCAGATTAGATACATTAAGATGACTACATCTGATTCACATTTAGAATATGATATTGAAAGCATTGGTCATTCTATCTTAATATTTCTACACATGGTGGGCACATCCTTAAAACTCAATTAAAGACTAACTGGAGAAGGTTACTATGAAAGCAACAGAGCTGGTGAGGGGTATTGCATGTCCCAACTTCCACAGAAGTTCTGCAAGAGAGCTGTATTTGATGGACCACTTCATTATTAATCAGAAAACTAGAGTCACATAACAGTTTGTACTGAGCACTGTGCACTACTCGAGCTCAGATGAAATTCAATCGATTTCAGTTACAGCAGTACTGCTAATTTTTTAAAACATATTTTGCTTGGTTTACACCAGTTGCAAGTTCCATACAGTGAAAAACAGAGACATTCATACAGGTTCTTGAAGAAAGAAGAATGAACTCCACTATTTTAAACCTCGAGGATTATGATAAAGTGTAAATTCGTAAGGTTTTAGGTAAATCTGTTTAATCTAAATGCATATTTAATTTCTGTATTCATGAGTTTCAAGAATACTGAATTTTCAAGAGTACTGAAAACAGGCAAACAGAAAATTAGTTATTTATTTGTACTATCTATGAGAGAAAGTGTTAAAAGCTAAACTAAGATTTTATAGTTCCAAAGAAGAGTTATTTTAAAAAAAAAACAAAAACAAAAAACCAACATATTTAGTTTTATGTATGTTCAATAGGAAAAGAAACATATCAGCCAATACGAAAAGAAAAAGAGCAAGAGAGATCAACTACTGATCAGCAACACCATTATCAAAATTGATATAACCAGTGAAAAATATCTGATTCCTATTTCTTAGGCCATTCGGAACACACAGTAGAAGTGCTGCATGGGTATTATGGGTTTTCTGGGCATTTCTGCTAATATGCGATACATCTTACCAACATTTTGGGGAAAAAAAAGATTTTTTTTCTGAGTATTTCCTTTCCTGTCAAATTTACATGCATCTATATTTTCATAGGCATGTATATTCATATATTTTCAAGGCAGCTGAATGAAAGAAGTAGATAGAAAGAAAGGGAAAGCAAGTGAAAGAAAAAGGTAGAAATGGAAACCAGCATGGGATTAAGAAAAAGGGAATCTAGATCCCAGTTTCCTGTTCAGCATACTGGAACAATTTTAAATTATAGCAACCACAGATTGGTCACTATTATTAGCTATTTAGAAATGTTTCATAACATTGTCCTTCTGGCTTGCACTTTCTTTCTAACTTCAGATTTTAAGTTTTTGAAAATGTCATTGTCTTTTTGTAGGTAATAGTAAGTGGCATATTTAGAATGTCTGGAAATAGTTAACATAAAGTTATTGAGACCACTCTTGAACTAAATACTGCCTCGAAACAAAAAGAGCGTCACTACCATCCATGCAAATAAGGGGTTTGAGAATATTTGGTACTTTTATTTTGTAAGAGTTCTGGAGCTCTGTCATTAGCTAGATTAGCAAGAATGTGTGACTTAATCTTTAAAAAATCATGTTTTGTAGTACATAGGTTGATAAAAATATTATATTCTAAATCAATTATATGAACATGTTTTTCATTTATTAAAATTAATATATTAAATAATATATAATATAACATATGTTTTATTATCATCATTATATTATTATTAAGTAATATTATTTTAATATATAGTCTTTTTTTCATCAGAAATACATCTTTGCTAGAAGTAAGCTCATAGAACAATAACTTGGAAAATTTTATTTCTTAGATACATGTATAGGAGTATGTGTAATTGAATTTCAGCTGATGAAACCTGTACTGTACATAACAGTGCCCATTGCAGACTCAGAATTGAAATGCCGAACATTGTCTGAAAAACTTCAAATCCAGAAAAAAATTAAAAAGAGATGTTGAGCTTTCATGTCATATTAACATAGGCTACAGAATACTGGCACCTGGATAAGAGATAAATGGTGGCTTTTTTTCCACCTCTAATGATTATTATTCTAACAACTTTTGTAGAAATTGGGGGAGTTTTTTCCCAAACTGACTCATCTCCTCCTAATTAAGAGGGTAATATAGTTCTTGAAGGATGACATTCTGATTTATCAAATCCACAGACTTGAAATAATCCAGTGTTTTCTATTAGTGGTTAAGGTAGCTGTGTGAAACAAAGAAATAACAATTTTATCACCTCATTTATGTTTCTCTTTTCTTGCACTAGACAGTATGCTCAGTAACAGTCACTTGTGTTAATACAAAAAAAAAGCCAAAATGCAATCTCCTTTTCCATCTACTTTTCTGCAGGCTAAGATTGTTGGTTACTCTGCTAAGAATACATTGTTCTGTAAAGAACTCATACACTACTGAGAGATGAAAGTAGCTATGGGCCTGCCATATGCAACACAAGGTACAAGTCTGCATGGAAAGCTTTGTTTTCTAGGCAATTAATGTTCTCCTGCTCTAAGCACTGCTGTTACAGTACCAACAATATTGGCAGAAAACACCAACCGATTAGTACTCTTAAAATTAAATCTCCCAAATGTGAATTATATTGACAGGTTTGTATTGACAGTGGATAGAACAGTGCAGGTCAGATAAGAGAAAAGGGAAAAAAAGACAGAAAAGAATGAAAGGATGTCAAAAAAAAATAAAAATAGGTAGGGCTTCTGCAGCAGTTAAAGCTAAGAAAAATGGATCCTTTTGTTTCTGTGATTATTAGGTACTGGAAGAGATGAAAAAGTTATATTACATATAAGTAACATTGGTAGGTCAGATGGCGAGACCCACATGTAGGGTAGTTACAACTAACAAAATATCCTAGGTTGAAACATTTTGTGCCCAGTATTCCCTGAGCCAGGAATCCCATCTGATTTTTTTGCTGTTATTCAGTTAAAAAGGTGAGAGGTTTGAAAAGGAGGTAGCAATAGAAGGTACTGCAAAAACACGGGTTTGTTTATTGCCTGTGTCCATTTTATCTGAAGTTCTGCCAAAATAAAATCCCATTTCACGCTCAAAGAATCAGCAATTGTCAATTCTGATTAATGGATCTTAAGGTCTTTAAGCCAGAGTATTCCTCTATTGTTCACTGTATGCTCTTGTGTAATGATTTTATGCTCTTTAAATGATTCTCATGGCTAGCTCTTGACCCACCAGATTCTTCCATTTACTCTGTTTCACTGTATTTACTTAGGATTTATTTGCATGTGAATACTCTGTCCAGTGAGAAATTTAGAATGGTATAAATGTGTGGTATTTTTCCTCTTTGTAGTAAAAACCTGTTTCTAATATCTTTGTTCACATATATTATTATCTTACTACTCATATCAACCAGTAGGAGCTATTTGACCAAAGGTTATACAGACAAGTTCCACAAATTTGAATGAAAAACATCCTATTCTTTTTTTTCCAAGCTGTAGTAGGACAACATACTGCTCACCAAATAGAGTGTGGATAGAAGAAAAAAAAGTGAAATATTTCATATGTAAGACTGGATGGACTGTGTATTTATAATTTTTTAAACACCAATAATAGGTAGCTTTTTAAAAACAGTAGCTTGGTGCTCTGTAGTTGTCTGTCAAAAAGGAGTCAAATATTCTGAATATTTACAAATTGGAACAAACCAGAAAAGTTCATTATACTATTTTACAGACCATACTATGCATGCAGCACTGATCCCATATATCGCAAAACATGTAATATTATTGGAAATGTGGAGAGGTTGAAGGATATTGAAATGTATGGAATTGCTTCTGAGCAAGATGGGTTAGAATCTGTCAATATCAAAAAGAGAGAAGTGAGAGATGTGAAAGAATTGAAATGGAGAAGGTTACATGTAAATCTTATAGCCACTCATGTCAGGAACAGGATTTTTGAAGGTAGAAAGGTGAGAAAAAAACAGCAGAGGAGGCAATCAGAACTCAGTGAAACTGTGGGAGATGCAGTTGTGGGCATCACAGGTGCTTCAACCACCAGGGACTGACAAAGCCATGAGAGAAACTCATAGAAGAGTTTACGCTCCCTCCTCCCGCCACCATTCTCTATTAAGCAAGATAACACCTCTGACTTAGAAAGTCAATGAGCTACAAAAATTTGGAAAGGATCTCAGAGAAGTGTCATCTGTCCTTTTACTCTCTTCTAGTCATTTGCTTATGGTTACTTTTGAAGACAGATTTTGGGCTAGCTCATACTTTAACCTGGCTTACTCTGAGCAGTCTAGTACTATGTTTCTTTGTCTATAACAGTCTTATAAACTGGGATGTTGTAGAAAATTAGGTCATTATACAAAATATTAACATTTATTCCAATTTTTCACTAATGCGTTACCTAGAATTATCCAAGCCACCCATTTCAAATTCTCTCTCAATAAACTATGCGTTATGATTCTTCATCTAACTTTGAGGAGATACTGAATTTAAACTCTTGCCATATGGTTTAGATTCCATAGTCAGTTGCAAAGTAATGTCAGTAGGCCACATTGCATGTCATCAACTACCATTCTAAAGGATTAGAAATAAATAGACATAAATACGAGTATTAGCAATTTCAATGCTTGCAAAAGCATCTTGAAACTGAGGCTGATGTTATATTTCAAATATTTCAATATGCTGCCCCTGAAGCCTTATTGGTATATGGTCATGTAACTGCAAATGCTAAAAGTCAGATGCACCAGTTTTCCTCTCTAAAGATGGAGAATAATAATGAGGAGTTCCCACTTTCATGTAATATTATTATCTAGAAAATATGCTATGTGCACACTCTTATCTCAAAATGTGCTAACAGCACCTCCACAAGGGGAAGGATATTGTTAAATGTTGGAATATGAGGACAAGCTGTGATTACCATTAAAGCCACATAGCTAAGGACAGTAAATGGAACAAATGTGATTTTTCCACCGTGTCTTTTTAGCATCTGTCAGTGTCATATGATATTAAGACAATTGAAACACGAATTACCATAGTAGAGAGATGAGCAAAGGGGATAAAGAGATATGTACTGAAGAGCTATTGTTTCAAAGTTCTCATGTAAGAAATAATTACATGTTTTTAATACTCCGTTACCATGTATCATAGAGAAGTAGCTCCAAATTCAAAAAGAGAACTCTGAATTGTGATGGTGATTGTTAGACAAAACAAGATGTGATACACTTTTCTTGTGTAAATCGTGTTCTTCTCTTTTTCATCCTTCTGAAACCCTTCATCCTTCCTTCTTCATTCTTTCACAGCAACATAAACACCCAATCACAAAAGTTCTTTGTGTGTAAATACAGTCAAACTTGTAATGACTAAACTACAGAACTCTTTAAGTAACAAAATAACTATAGCAATTGGATTCGTTCCCTACATTTTGAGACTTAATTTCATCTCCAAAGTCAAGGACATATTCCTTATTTACAAAAACATAAATCTGATCTAAAGTCTAGTAATGACCAATCTTGAATCAGGTGCCATGAAAACCTAATTTTTCCTCACTGAATCCTATGTGACTACATATGTGAATTACATTTTCAGGCTAAAGTCATAAATGGCATTTAAGAAACACACTGTGAACAGTAAGTAAGAAATATTGCCCTTGACTAAAACACAAGTGTTTTTGAAGATAATTTATTTCATTGGCAAATTCATTTTGTGATGGTCAGAGCATAGTGTAACAGAGATCTTGCTTACTTTGAAAGGCATGAAGTAGCTACTCTTTAAACGTTTGATACTAAACAGAAATGGTTTTGAAGAGTGAATAAGATATTAGTAGTTTAATTGTTCTCCTTTAATGTCTTCTGGAAGAGTTCATTAATCTAAGAAGGTGACAGCACAATCATTATTTCAAAACAATTGCATTCAGAATTTATTCACAAGGTGTTTTCTTTCAGTCTAGAGAATGATTTTTGGTTTGTATTGCTAGAGCATATGGGGACCTGCCACTTAGACTTTGGTAATGGAATAAGTAGTGCTTAGAAAAAACATGGAATAGCACTTCATCATAAAAAGATTAATAGAAAATAGAATCACAGCAACAAAATACTGGTAACATGTTTGAAAAGTAGAAGTACAGTGTCAATAATTGCTTGCAGAATCTTCCATTTTTCATATGATTTGAAGACTTGGAGGTAATAGATATTTTGGTGTGACTGTGGTCTGCCATACTTGCTGTCAGCTTTCCTCATAGATTGTTGTAACCAAATGCAGGTTTGAATTATCTCCTGGTCCATTATGACAACTTCAGAAAATGAAGCAGTTTGACACAATGGTCACACAGTGGTATTCTTGGCTTGGACATAGGACAATTATGTGACCTTGAAGAAATAGCTGGAATATTTTTTTTAGTGCCACATGTATATTTTGATAGTAAGTCTTAGGATGGGGGATCTTTTTTTCACTATAGGTCTAAGCAATGTTTAGGTGGAATGATTCAGTGTTAATTGAATCTTCCTGGCATCATAATACAAATGAAATCAGTAACAGAGGCAGTGTCTGAGGATTCATGACAGATAAGTTTAATATTGTCATTAAAATAGGGATTTAGATTGATTAAGGAGAGCTGTGACTGGTTAATTTGTGATAGTGAAAAGTTCTGAAAAAAAGTTTCTATTAATTGTTCAAATCAAAAGGGAAAATCTTAGATAAAATTATCTGGTCAAATATGTCACAAAAGCAAATCTCTGGTAATTTTTATGGTTATTATCAGCAATTTGCGTGAAGAAAGGATTCTTCTGTTGGGAAGGTATTAACCTGAGGTACTGAGTGAGATGTGGAGACAGGCTAATAAATCTTTATTGTGGGGCTTTGGTTTAGGAGGTTTTTTATTTTTATTAAGAGCAAGAAAGGGTATTAATGTTTTGGTTTTGGTTTTTTTTTGTGTAAACCAAGACCTATTAAGGCTGTGGAACTCACAGGTCTGGATATGCATGCCTTTTTTTCTTTTTCTCAGAGAACAGGTGTAGCAGAAGTAGTTGCAATGTGAGTTTTCACACGTCCTCCATGAGTGTGTTTTAGTTCTTGCTGCAGAAATTACTTCTAATGGCAGGTCAGTTCAGACTGCATGCTCATTCCAGCCTCTCTTTTGTGCTCAGCCTATAGACTGCCAACCGGGATGTCAATTAGTGCCAATTGTTCAAAAGAGGCAATTTGTCGTACCCCAGCACCATCCTGGAAATAAGATAAAGAAACCTTGAAATGGATCAATTATCCTGTACCTAGTCACTTTCCACTTAATGTTGATTTCTCTGTCAGTAGCAAAGCGGCTGGTAGTTTATTCTTGCAGGTATCAACTATCAACTGCTTGGTTTGTGAAAGGAAAAAGAAAAAAAAATCAATGTTAAAAGGAAAGTGGCCATGAGCAGGATGACAGGTCATTGCAGAGGCTTAATTTTATTTTCAGAACCCTGTTAGTGGACAGTACAATGTCTCTGAGTTTCATTCATTACTTTCACAATGACAGTATCCACACTAAATCTGATTATTTGCCTTAAACAAAGGGTAATCTTTGAAATTATTTCCTCTTCTCCTTGATTAAAGCATATACCTACCTTATAGACTCTTAGTTCCATCTTCACCTTAGATTTCCACTATGGAAAGAGGCTAAGTATATTGCAATATCAAGCTTTTTTGAGAGTACCAAGACTTCAAGAGACAGTGCAAAATTCATGTGTTTTGCAGGAAGCATCAACGATGTAGGCTCACAGCCCCGTCACCCATCTCTCTTGCCATGTGTGCTCCGCATGTTGCACACAACAAGGAGGACTGTGCAGTTTCCTCAGTGCTCTCAGCTGTGTCTAGCCCGGACTGACAGCAAACATTCAAGTCAAGACTAGACATTTGGCTGTCTGAAGAGAGCAGTTTGCAGTATTGACAGACCTTACAAATTTAATTTATAACTAGCAGATTTATAACTCATCTGTTAAAGATGGTGTAGTGTGGGGAGCTAAATTTGTTGTTCACTTTTTTTGAAGTACTGGTGCTACTTGTTATTGGAGTGAGGATACTAGTCCAGATTCACTGTTTTGAATGTGTATGGCAGTTGCGGCAGGTTGTTAACTCAGTTGCTAACAGAAATGTAGTAAGGAAATTACTACATTTGCGTCACACTATATGAAACAAAAAAGAAAGGTATCAATAGCTATGAAGTAACTTCCAAGAGTGATACGATAGTACTGTAATGTCATGAAAATAATTTTCCCTGTGTGTATTCCAGGGTCCTCATAGTCACAGGATGTTTCCTCAGTGTTTCAAGAGTATTTTCCACCTTGTTACCCTACAAAATAATGTATTCTTAAGTATCCAGTTTACTTTCAAAGGTGGACAGTATTAACAGAAGTTATTCAATTCAATGATTTTCACCATAGTCTACATCAATGAGTAAGAAACCTTGTATCAAATACTTTCACTTTGTTGTCTTTTTTTTTCCAAAATCTGATTCTTGATAGTTTATAAATATTGAGACATGCTGGCTTACAATTTAGCATGATACAATAAGAATAGTACTATATTTTTGTAGACGGGTTACACTACATACACAATTGATCAGTTTTACAGTTTGACATATAGTTACATCAATTCTTATCTTTTCTTTCATTATATTAAAAAGTAGTCAACATCATTTCTTCCTTAATATGAGGCATTTCCCACTCATGATCCATGTTAAATGGCTTCTGAATAGTAACTGGAATTCAATTTAAGTGCAGAAAATCAGCATCTTAAAATTGTTTCTATTACGTAATAAAAGAACACCAAGTTGCTGGATACATAAGAAAATGTTTTCAATGTAAATTAAATTATCTATAAAATGAAAGTACTGATTTCTGTAGCTGAGTATTAACTGCCTCTTGTCATAGTGTCCTTCAGTTGTCTAGAATTAGTAGATTTCACCTGTCAGAAATAATTATTTTTCATAAACCAAATGAACTGCATTAAACAAAATCTAAAACTGTCTGCAGAATAGGTAGGGCTGTCAAAAAGATTATTTATTACTTCAGAAACTCAGTTCTTATAATACTACCTGACCTGGAGGCAAGTTGCCCAAATAGACTGTGGTGAATAATCCTTCTGGGTTTCCAAGGCTCAGCTGGATAGGTCCTGAGGAGCCTGAGCACTCAAAAGATCCTTTCCAAAATAAAATCTTGGATAATTCTTTTATTCCATTGTTCTACTTCAGCAGTTTGATTTTTAAAAATGCATCAGAAAATCTATATTGCTCAAGTGTTACTTTTTGTTTATCTAGCAATATTTAATAGGTGACGGTAATAATACAGATTATCATCCTTCTTAAATTTATTTTAATGAAATTAATTTTGAGAGAGAAAAAAACCCTGACGATTACATAGCTGTTTCTACAATGTTTTTCTTTTGAATTAAAGTTAAATATATCCACCTACTGCTTTTTCCAACAGAACATTTCCAGTGAAAAATTATAAGTAATAGAGAATGGTTTAAATTGCCAAAATGTTCTCGGGATGGCTGCCAGTTGTGAATTAATATTCCTGATCCAGAATGATTGAGAGGTATTAATTCGTTTGTCAGGTATTTCCTTTGAATATCATCCTGTATAACGAATAAAATCTGGGATATATAGATAATGACCTACAGAAAGAAATACTCAGATTATCTGATGAAACAATAAAAGAATCACTGCTGTCCGTCATGTATAGTGATTTTAAAATAAGGCTAAGCTCCTCTTTATCCTTTTCAGATTGACTGTTCAGGGCATACATTATACAGAACTAAATAGAACCAGAACACCAAAGCAGTTAGACAAGCATATAGGAGTGGATACAGTCAAGTGTTTATGGATTCTTCATTGTACAGTCTTTACATCAAGATAGATAGCCAAAGATATGTAATAAAGCAACTGGGAGATAGAGATTTTGTCTAGATACTACTTAATCAGCTTCTATGGCCTATGTTATGTGAGAGGTCAGACTAGACTAGCATGTCTCAGTGTTTTAGTCTGTGCTTTATTTTAATCAATTAAAAGCATTTTGTGCCTTGTCACCCAGAAAGATGCCAGAGAGAAATGGTACAGCAGAATATTTTGTGTCTCACTACTCATGGCTCAGTGCACATCACCAGTTGAAAAGATTAAGGTAGCAGTGAATGCCTGATGCTGTTGAGGTCAGTAACAGCTTTTGCCTTTGTGTTTAGAGGATCGGGATTTCAACTAACGAATTCTTGAAGATAAAGAAATTATATGACTTCACAGGAAATATGCACTTGATAATTAGTTTCTGCATTCACTTACAGAATGATGTTTTGAAGCTTTATGTTCAAGATAATGGTATGCTGAATTTCTTCTCCAAAATCTTTATATGTTCTTTAAAACACTCCACATCTATTTATTTCAATATATAAGAACTATTTTAATGCAGACGCTATTTTTTGGTGAAAAATAGGAGCTAAGAAGTTCACTACAAAACTTTATATTGAATAAGATGACAGTAGAGTATTTAAATAGAGGTCCAGCCCAGTGTAGAGGTACAACCCAGTTTAGAGGTACTGCCAGTGCAGTTATATTTGTTCACATATGCATGAAAATTCAGAAAATGTCAGTCACATTGCTTGTACTTATTAAAATGTAAATGTTAATAGCAGCTGAATATATTGTAGGCTGTATTTAGCAGATATTTCTTCTTAACCTGTTAATCTCTGAAGCTGATATGTGTTCAGATTATCAACATTTCCCCAATAAATTTTTCTATCTGTAATAGGTCTGTATGCTTATGAACCTAGGAAGAATTCAGTTAAATGAAAATGATGAAAATGTTCAAGAAAGAAGAAAATGTTATAAAAAGCAAATATTTTCTTTTTTTTTCTGCACCAAATCTCTCTTCTTCCCAGATCTCCTTGCCATTCCCAGATCAAACAGTCACATTTCCCAGTATAGAACATACTCTGAATACATGCCATCAAGCTTTAAAATTTCCTTTTCATTCAGACCGTAAAGGGCAAACAAAGAATTTGTGAGACTGCCCAAGCAAGCAGAAAGAGACTGTCTCCTAATAGCGCAAATTTTTTGTAAACAGCTCACTGCAGCCTTATTTTATAAAGTCCACAGCAGGCTGCTCTGCATTTATAAGTTTCAAGCCTTGAATGGTGAACTAGCCAGGGTTAAACTTGACTCGTTCACTTTATGTCCAATGCTGCAAAATTTCTCTTAGTTCTCTGTAGACAGTCCAAAGTCTGCCACATTAGGGAGTCAAAAACAAATAGCTTTTTTCTATGCACTTTCTATGTAATGATGGTTTCCCAGAAGAGGAGGGGTCAAGAAGTGAATCTATGTGTACAATCAAAGCAATAATGCAAGGAAGATTGTCATTTGGCATGATTTGGAGTTAGATACCATAATCAAAAGCAAACAAAAATAAGGACCAATGCTTAAGTGACATTTATCTATTAAGTTAAACTGTTTGCAAAGGAAATTTGTATGTCAAGGTTATAAAGATTCTAAAAGACACTATTTAATTATCCCTCAGTTGAACAAAGAAGTCCAGAAAGAGCATGATAGGAGACTAATGGACCAGCAAAAATGCAAAGTACCATTCAACACTAAAGTAATTGGGCAGAGCACAGAAAGAGACCAGGATAAATGATTACTTCATTAATTTTAAAATTAAAGGGCAAGATAAGGCGGTCACTATCATAGTGAGTTATTAAGGTAAAACTGGCTAATCAGCACAAGTTAAATGTAAAGAAGTGATCCAATGCCTACCAATTTCAGAAGAGCATGAAATAAAGCAATTTGATGTAGCTTTATCAATCAAACCATAGAGATAAGTGTTTTAGTCTAAGAGTTTTCTAATTTATTGTAGCCTTTGTTTAATGTACTGACAACTGTAAATTAAGGATAGACATCTCTCAAAAGGTTGAGAGTTTGGGACAGACCTATCCAACACTTTACAAATGTCAATATTTTTCAGGAAATTCCATACTCCTTGCCTCCATAATGCTCCTATAAAACTGTCATTGCCCTTTCCACACAAATTCAGTCCTCCTACCTGGTCTACAGGCCACCTTTTAAATCTATTCTTTGTAACAGAGTTTTTATCTTGCTTTCTGAGTTGTCTTTCCTCCTTTATGGTGCACTAACCCATCACTTTTAACATTAAAAATGTGGCTGCCTCCCCAAATACAAAATGTATACGCAAAAATTACAAGATATCCATTTTCACTCTTCCTTTATGAACTCACATTTTAAATATAAGACATTTTATTTTTGTCTCTTATGGGTTTCTCTATAACTTTTATTAGAACTTTATTTAATATTAAATTAAAACAAAATTTAAAAAAGCAAAGGTTTAAATAGCCTTGAGCCTTCTTCAAAACACAATCTTATTACTGGATGTTTGAATAAGTAGCTTAAATGGTATCAAATCCTAGAATACGTCCTGTATCTCTTTCAGTCCATCGGCAATATTCATTTGCTTACTCCAGAAGTATTTAATATGCCTTAAATCCAATCCAGCATGCCTGACTAGCAGACTGTAACTCTTCATTTATTTATATTATATCCTGGTACTGCTGTGGAAATGTAATGTCTCCTGAGACTAAAAGCCTTAGGGCTTGTGCATTATATGCTTAATCTGTTATCAACACATCATTTTGTTTCCCCTTATAGCTCTAAGTGAATTCTGGCATGATAATATGTTAATACTTTCCACTGACAGACAAGATAGTATATAATGCAAACAGGGGCTTTCAATTTATTAACAAAGATACACTTTGACAATAATGTTTAAATGGAAAAATGTATAATAAAATTTTAAGCATCTAAACTTGAAAACATTCTTTTTCTAGGCTACTTGCCAAATAAAATTTTATGGAGAAGGTTGGATAGGCATAGACATAAAAACACACATATGGGAGAAAAGTTGTGACGGCATCTCTCTCCTTTTAAAACATCAAATTTTGACAAAATTTTGGTTCTACAGATGGAAGACTGCAAAGCAAAATTAGCAGTTTTGCTTTATATTCTCTTGCTCATGTATCAGTCTCAAGGTTTAATTGGGGTTTTACCTATAGCATATATGTATTGATTTAGAAACACTGATGAAAAACTTGAGAATTTTCATAACAGGTCTAAGTACAATTTTGATGGCTGGCTTTCTAATTTTACACTACTAACAAGATTGAGAAAAGATGTTTCCCACCTTAGAAATCCCATTCCATAAGGACCTCTGAAGGATCAGCAAACTCCAGGACTCTCGTCTTGGACTACGCTGCCAAATAAAAAGAAAATGTATATTGTGATCTTGAAATTTTATAAACTCTTTTATGTTTTTAAACTATTTCTGTAAGTAGAGAAGACAGGTGAAAAGAAAGTGCAAGATTCTGAAAGATATTTGGTTGTTTTCTGTATTCAAAGGTAACTCCTACAAAGAGCATTGCAAAACTCAGTGCATTGCAAAATGCAACAAACGTTTCTTACACTTAGCTCTATCTTGTTTTGGTCTGAAGCGCAAAGAATATCATCCTGTTCTTGTGGTAAAACACTCATGGATGCTACTGGAGTATGTTAATTGGTGCTATTTATTGAGTTATAATTAGGAAAAGCAATGAACTGGAAAATCAAATCTTAACAATCTTTCATTCTGAGAAAGTTTGGATTCAGACCAAACTCAGGATCACAACTCTGCAGCTACCTTTAAATGATATAAAGTTGACCAGAAGAAGCATTTCAATATTCTATAGTTCAAAAATACTATAGTTTATAACACTGTGCTTTAAGGTACCTTTGGCTGGTATAGTTGTACTGTTATACCTTGATTAACCAATATAAATGCAATAGATATCACAGAACCAGAGAATGGTAGAGATTGGAAGGGACCTCTGGGGATCATGTAGTTCAAATCCCTCTGCTGAAGCAGGTTCACCTAGAGCAGGTTGCACAGGAATGCATCCAGCCAGGTTTTGAAAGTCTCCAGAGAAGAAGACTCCACAATCTGCCTGGGCAAAAGGGAAAATAAAGAAGTCTTTCCTTAAGTTTAGGTGGAACTTCTTATGTTCTAGTTTATGCTCATTGTATATACACAAATATTTTTAAATGGTACAATCTTATGATTTTGGCCATCTCTTTCACTTGCACTCATTTTATTGCAGACACATGAATGTATGTGGTCCGAAATTAAAGGGCAAAACACTGACATTCAACTTCCCTGTTTTCTGCCATTCTGTCTTCTCAGCTTGAAGATGAAAGATAATGTTTTCTATGTTCGTAAGATACTCTTAGAAATTTAAGCTTTTTGCTAATTACATTGCTCTTCATGTTTTGTGGGAGCATGAACCAGAAGACAGAAAGTAGATAGTGATGTTATGTTTTAATTGATGTGTATCTTTATATTTTTTTTACTAACATTTTAAATGCTCCAGAATTGCAATGTTTCTCTTTTTTTTTGCTGATTGTTTCTTCAGTTTTAAAAGAACTAGAAGTATGATCCTTATTTCTGTAATATGGAGTTGTTAAAAGGGCTGCAAAATAAGCCTTGTATTTAAATAATACATAAGGTGAAGAATTGGTTCTATGAAATTATACAGGGCAGAACCTGTATCAGGCATGCAGATACATTTTAACGAGCTCCCTGCAAAATAATTCTGAGAGCATGGTCTAAAGACGGCAATGTCAAATAAGTCTGGAAGTAATGAAAAGAGAACAGTGCATTATTAACTGAATAACTGCATCATATGAATATATAGCTATCTGGCTTACACACTCAGGATGACTTGTCTCCTTGGTTCTGCACTGCGCTATATGGCTTAACTAGCCTCTATCACTGGCAGCTAGGAGATGGCTCACACTAGGGTTCACTACAAAATGTAGACACATCTTTATGTGCTTCCCTAATGAGTACCTTTGTTCAAAATTCACATCACCAGAAAGGTTTCTCTCCTTTCTAGGTGGGACAACACTACCCTAGAGTAAATAAACTGAGACGTGGTTTTTACTACCAACTCAGAGTTACCTCAGTGAAGGTGCATATAGTTATTGAGTAACTTACTTGCAAAACTGTCAATGGCATTTTCAAACCAAGTATTTCCCTAAATAACTGCAATGGCAGGGGCTGAGCTAGGAAATATTTTCAGAACAGCCTTCCAGGAGAACACTATAGTCTGTAAATAACTGATAACCCAGAGTTTAGGGAAGCTTCTTCAGAAATAGAAGGTCTCCATTCAAATAACTGATTTGGTCCAAATCTGTGTAATCATTCTGCAGCTCACACAGAAGAGTCCGTCTCTCTCTATCCCATTGCATGTGATGACAAAGTTCACTAAATTAACTAGCTCATAAGGACACAGGTTTTGGTTTTCATCTACTTTACTCATCTAATTGGAGGCAAGTTATATGGCAGGAGAGGTTTTCATCGGCAATTCTGACAGTCTGTTTTACGTAGCTCCCTGATCATAGTGGATGCTTCTGTGAATCTGATTCCCATAATCTTTACATTCCCAAGTCTTTGAACAGACAGTGTCATTACATGATTCAATTCCTAAGCAATAAGCATAAATCTCTCTTCTTTCAGCACCAGTCCCCTGACTTGAGCAGAAACTGAGGAAGAATATTAGTTTAACCCTGTGTACTACATGAACTCCTTCTAGAGATGTCTTGTAATATTACCTTAGATTTTTTTTTTGCTACACTTATAAAAAACTCCACAGTAGCAGTTGGTTACATTGCTAATTATCCACAAAGTATATCACTGTCAAACAGTAATGTGTGTACCAAATAGATATTAGAAAAATAATTATTTTGGTGCTGATCTTTTCTATCCGTGCCAGGAGTATGTATTAATAAACAGTGATATACTTGGCATGAAACACAATGTTTATGTTATACTTAACAGCCTACTGTTAAAATCCTTATTAATGTTGGTTTAAGTCTACAAATAGTCTACTCATGTCTAGGCAAAATTTTTTATTATTTTTAAGTCCCAGATCTCACCTGTGTGATTCTTCCAGTGAATGTGTTGCATGATCCTGGCCTTGGACTCCCCGGCTTTGAGCCTAGGCCTGAAAGTACTAGCATTTCAACTTGTCAGCTATGGCCTTTTTATAGAGACATGAATCATTCCTGGAAGAGGCATTTAAACTCTTTACAGGAGATAGATAGGCAGAAAAAAAACCCAGTTACAGTTAAACAAGAAAACTTTTATAAAGGGAATCTGAGTCTATTGCTCACCTACATATTAAGTTTTCATCAGGTTGTCAGCTTAGTAAATCTCTGTTAGATAACAGAGCAGTTGACTATATTTCCTTCTGAAATCAAAGAAGTTTTTCCCCTTATGCCTCTTATTCCAAACATTTCCTTCTCCTGCACACTTTGCAAATTGTGGTTTTTTTCTAATCTTTTCTTTGATACCCTTAGCAAGGAAGGTTGATTGCTACAGGTTAATATCTGATGAATGAGGCACTATTCAACAAATTTCCCTGAAATGTATTTGAATATAACCGGTACATTTCCAAACTGTAAACCGTTCAAGTCTAGGTAAGATGTGTACATGCACATATCCCCCAATCCCTTTGCTTTCCAGCACAAGTAACTCATTGCCTCCTATAATAAAGAGTTACATAGAAATGTGAGAAACTGCGCCAGGCTGAGTGAACATGAAAGTTTTCAGAATATTTTCCTATATTTCATAAGCAGTTATGAAGTGAGCTGATCATGAGGGAGATTTTCTTCTAAGTATTGGTTTTGGACAGTTAAAATATGTCAGTCACCTGTGTGATCTCTTTGGGATCCCAAAGGAAACTTTAATGCCAGAAAGGGATTCTAGTATATTTCTTCCATTCTGTCTGTGATCTTCTTTAAGAAATTCTCCTTTTCTCTGATGTTTTTTTCCATTATAAACTTTAGTGAAAGTATATAGAGATATTGAAATAATTATTTCTGTAAACCATGAAAAATATCCAAATAATGGAAAGTAAGTAAAGCTTAAAAAGAAAATTTATATTACTTTGTGATACTTCTGAAAAATATGCTAAATATATTTTTCAAACTCACATTAACAGCTATTTTCTGTCTTCCAATTAATTTTGATCCACATAAAGATAGTGCTATCTGAGAACTGTGTGAAAGATTACGGTTTAGGCCTGAAAATTACATTTTTAAATCCATGAGCTGTTGCCATACGATTATCCAGTAGAGCTATGCTGAGGTGAGTGGAATCATAGATGTAAAATGTAAGTACAGACCACAGTGCAAAAAAGTCCCACAAGTAAAGGTGTATTCAGTAAATAACATTCCCTCTTCAATCTCAAAATATGCATTGCTTTCAAAGTTTACATGGCTTCAGGGGGAGACTAAGCAAGTTCACAAAAATGAAATCCAGAGCGAGGTAACTACAGAGCAAGGCTCTGGAAAAGTGATGAAGTGCTGTGAATGCTCAGTGTGGTCTTGTAATCTGCCATATTTAATGGCATACTCATTAGATGTTACTCAGATGGACTTGGGGGTCTGTGTCACTACAGCTCTTCTTGCCCTTTTATGACCTTCTCTATGTTCAGAGTGGGCATATGTTCTTTGTCCAGAAAGTAGATCAAAAATAATTAATAGGGTAAAAAAAGTAAATTCTAAAATAGGCATGTATGTACCATGGAGGATTATATGGCGTTTGCAATATTTCAGTGAAAAAGTATATATCTGCTGTCAGCTGATTAGAGAATAATATGAACTACCTAAGTGTTGGCAGGATGTGTGCTAAAGGTTAAAGCTGCGCCTCTGAGTTTCTAAGGACATACATTATTCAAGGCAATGTGCAATTATCATATGTTGTGTTGACATGTCTGCAATGTGCAATACTATTTAGAGCAGATAGAGCAAAAAGCAGACTATGGAACCAAGAAAAGGGCAGGTGTGTTCACACAATTGGTAGAGAAACATTGCTCTCAGGACTCAAGCTCACATCTCCTCAAAGGACCACAATATACTATAACAAATCTACTCAATTAGAGCTTTGTGGGGCTGTTTGAGCTACATTTTACCTTATGGTAACAACACATTTTCAGTCATTCCATATGTATTAAAAAAGACCAAGGCAAAACCATGGGCTAGATCACAGGAACCTTACTGTAACAGGTTTATTATATGACTGTCATGGATTAATCCCAGCTGGTAACTAAACACCACACTGCTCCTCACTCACTTCCCCCTGATGATGGGATGGGAAGAAAATTGAAAGAATAAGAGTGAGAAAACTTGTGCGTTGAGATAAAGACAGTTTAATAGATAAAGCAAAGGCTGCATGGACAAGCAAAGGAAAATAAGGAATTCATTCACTACTTCCCATCAGCAGGCAGGTGTTCAGCCATTTTCAGGAAAGCAGGACCCCATCACGTGTAATGCTTACTTGGGAAGACAAACTCCATCACTCTCAAGGTCCTCCCCTCCCTTCTTCACCCAGCTTTATATGCTGAGCATGATGTCATATGGTATGGAATATCCCTTTGGTCAACTGTGATCAGCTATCTCAGGTGTGTCCCCACCCAACTCCTTGTGCACTCCCAGTCTGCTTGCTGGTGGGTTGGTGTGAGAAGTAGAAGAAGCCTTGAATCTATGTAAGCGCTGCTCAGCAATAAGGAAAACATTCCTGAATTATCAACACTGTTTTCATCACAAATCCAAAACATAGCCTCATACCAGCTACTATGAAGAAAATAACTCTATCCCAGCCAAAACGTGCCAAATGGGTTATTCCTGTAAATCAATTAGAGGTGTTGGCTGCTTGTAATTTTAAAATTAATTTTATTGGATAACTGGATTGAACTGCTACACTCAGATTTCCAACACCGAAGTAGCGGCAACAGTCTCTCTGTGCTGTGTGCTAGACTAAGGTGGTAAAGGGCTTCCCTGTGCCAGGTAAGCCAGAGGGAGGGGAGAGAGACCCGAAGTGGTCGACAGCTCTCGCGTGTGTGGCTCAGAGGCTGACGTGGCTGGGAGCATTGCTGGGGCAACTGTGGGAAATTTAAACGCGGTAAAACCGGAAGCGATGCTCAGACCACCAACACTGAAGCAGCAGCCATCACACTCTTTGGAAAACAGCTAGCCAGCGCGTGGAGGAAGTGCGCATAAGCGGAATCCTATTGGTGGCTGACAACCCCTGGGGAAGCCACTAACTGAGAGAGCAGCCAGAAGTCTGCACTGGAGAGTGTACCATCAGTCACTGCCATCAGGCTTTTTTTATTTGGTGAACAGGAGCAGGCAAACAGGTAGAGATGGTGTCCACTTGGGTAAAGTGGTAACCTCTTCCAAAAAGGATGCAGCAACCCAGAAAATGCTGCCATGGAGGCATGCGGCTGTCCAGGTCTCTGGCTGCAGGGAATGCCACAGCGTATCTCCAACACTAGATGATGGTATTTGCAACAAGTGTGCAAGGTGTGAACAAGTAGATGACCTGCTCTGTATGGTGACTGAGCTACAAGATGATATTGAAAGGTTAAGAAGTATCAGAGACTCTGAGGAGGAGATAGATTGGTGGAGTTGTACTCTACCATCCCTGAGGCAGGTACACCAGGAGACAGATGAAGAAAAAAAGAGTCCTCTGCCCTCCTGCCATCAGTCTAACAAAAGCAAGCAAGAAGATGAGGGAAGATGGAAGCTGGTTCCTGCTCAGGGTCACAGGCATCCCCCTTCCCTTCCTACACCCCTGCCTCAGATACATTTACAGAACAGTTATGAGGCTCTGGAGTTAGAAGGACAAGCTAATGATGACACAGATGACACTCCATCTGGGTCGGAGGAGCGGCCCAAGGCGAGATGGCCTACTCATAGGACAACTTCTTCCGTTAAGAAAATGAGAAAAGTAGTTGTCCTTGGTGACTCCCTCGTTAGAGGAATCGAGGGCCCTATCTGCTGACCGGACCAGACCCATAGGGAAGTATTCTGCCTCCCTGGGGCCCGGGTAAGAGACTTTACAAAGAAGATCTCTAACCTGGTATGCCCCTCTGGTTACTACCCATTACTGATCTTTCAGTTGGGTAGTGAGAAAATCGCTACAAAAATTCTGAGGGGAATCAAGAATGATTTTAGGGCACTGGGGAGGCTAATCCTGGACTCAGGAGCCCAATTAATCTTCTCTTCCATCCGGCCAGGCACACGAAATGCTGAAGGAAGAAACTGGAGAATCTCAGAGATTAATACCTGTCTCCAGGGTTGGTGTCACTGACAGAGCCTTGGGTTCTTTGACCATGGCTTGCTATACACAATGCTAAGCCTGTCGAATTAGCAGCCGCAGAGTTAGCGGCCCTCATTGAGAGGGCTTTAAACTAGAATCGAAGGGGGATGGCGACAAACCCAGAGTTGCTAGGGATAAGCCCTGGGGGGACATACCGGTGTTGGAGGTGATATTCGTATCTTGGATCAAGTGCATATATGCCAATGCCCATAGCATGGACAACAAACAGGAGGAGTTAGAAGCTATTGTACACCAGGGAAACCATGATATAATCGCCATCACAGAAACACGGTGGGATGACTCACATGGTTGGAGTGCTGCAGTGGATGGCTACAGACTCTTTAGAAAGGATAGGTAAGGAAAAAGAGAGATGGAGGGGTAGCATTGTTCGTTAAAGAGTGCTTTGACTGTCTCGAATTCAATGTTAGACACGTTAAGGTAGAATGTCTATGGATAAGGATAAAGGGGAAGGCCAATGAGGCTGATATCCTGGTGGGAGTCTGCTGCAGGCCACCCGACCAGGATAAAGACACTGATGAGACATTCTTTCAACAACTTGGAGATGTCTCATGTTCACTAGCCCTTGTTCTTTTGGGGGACTTCAACTTACTAGATGTCTGCTGGAAGTACAACACAACAGAAAGGGGACAGTCCAGGAGGTTTCTGGAATGTGTGAATGACAACTTCCTGTTGCAGCTGGTAAATGAGCCTACCAGGGGTAGTGCCCTGCTAGACCTACTGTTTACGAACAGGGAAGGGCTGGTGGAAGATATGGTGGTCGGAGGTCATCTGGGACACAGTGACCATGGTATGAGAGAATTTTCAATATGTGGTGAAGTTAGGAGGGCTGTCAGCAAAACCCCTACCTTGTACTTCCAGAGGGCTGACTTTGGTCTGTTCAGGATGCTTGTTTGGAGAGTCCCTTGGGAAGCAGCCCTGAAAAACAAAGGGGCCCAGGAAGGCTGGGCTTACTTTAAGAATGAAATTATCAAGGCGCAGGAGCAGGTTATCTCTATGTGCCGAGAAATGAGCTGGTGGGGAAGACTGGCCTGGTTGAGCAGGAAGCTTTTGCAAGAACTCGGGGAAAAAAAAAAAAAGAGTGTATCAACTTTGGAAAAAGGGGCATGTGAACCAGGAAGCATTGAAGGATATTGTTAAGGTCGTGTAGAAAGAGAATTAGAGATGCAAAAGCTCAGTTAGAACTTAATCTTAACAGTTATGTTAAGGATAATAAAAAGTGCTTTTATAAATACATAAGTAACAGAAGGAGGGCCAGGAAAAATCTCCATTCCTTATTGGATGATAAGGGAAACATAGTAACAGAAGACAAGGAAAAGGCTGAGGTACTCAACACCTTCTTTGCGTTGGTCATTAACAAAAAGATTGGCTATCCTCAGGGCAACTGGGCTCCTGAGTCGGTAGACAGGGATAGGGAGCAGAATATCCCTCCTGTAGTCCTGGAGGAAATAGTTAGTGACCTGCCGTGCCACTTAGATCTTAACAAGTCTATGGGTCCAGATGGGATTCATCCTAGGGTGCTTAGGGAGCTGACACAAGAGCTGGCTAAGCTGCTCTCCCTCACTTATCACTGGTCCTGGCTCACCGGGGAGGTCCCAGATGACTGGAGGTTGGCCAATGTGACACCCATCCACAAGAAGGACCAGAAGGAGGATCCGGGGAACTATAGGTCTGTCAGCCTGACCTCGGTGCCTGGCAAGGTTATGGAGCAGATCATCCTGAGTGCCATCAAGCGGCATGTACAAGACAACCAGGGATCAGGCCGAGTCAACATAGGTTTAGGAAAGGAAGGTCCTGCCTAACCAATCTGATCTCTTTCTGTGACTGGGTGACCCACCTGGTAGATAAGGGGAAGACTGTGAATGTGATCTACCTAGACTTCAGCGAAGCCTTTGACACAGTCTCCCACAGCATCCTCCTGAAAAGGCTGGCAGCCCATGGCTTGGACAGGTGCACCCTGCACTGGGTTAAAAACTGGCTGGATGACCAGGCACAGAGAGGGGTTGTGAATGGTGCCGCATCCAGTTGGTGTGCGGTGACCAGTGGTGTCCTCCAGGGATTAGTACTGGGCCCAGTTCTGTTCAACATCTTTATTGATGACCTGGATGAGGGGATCAAGTCTACTGTTAGTAAATTCTCAGATGACATCAAGTTGGGGGGGAGTGTTGATCTGCTGGAGGGTAGGAAGACACTGCAGAGAGACCTGGACAGGCTTGATCGATGGGCTGAGGCCAATGGTATGAGGTTCAACAAGGCCAAGTGCAGGGTCTTACACTTTGGCCTCAATAACCCCAGGCTGTGCTATGGACTGGGGGATGAGTGGCTGGAGAGCGGC
>VWZK01015693.1:993226-1007670 GCA_013396935.1 Baryphthengus martii | reverse complement strand
CTGAGCGGCCGCGATGGGCCGCAGGGCCTGGTTGGGGCTGCTCGCAGCGCGCACACCCCCCTTCCCTCCTTCCTTTTTCATGAATTTTGGCCAAAATTGGTGACAAATCCAGGCCGTGGGTAACGGGACCGAGTCGCTGCCCCAGTCCCTGCCCGTGCTGCGGCTGGGTCAGAGGCGCAGCCCCGATGCCACTAAGAGGGGCAGCGAGGAGAGCTGGGGGTTCTGGCTGCAACGACCGAGAGTGATGCCAGCACCTAGAAAGCCTGCCCCGGAACCCCAACAGCACCCCACTGGCACCCACCAGCACCCTGAGCTTCGTTCTGTGGCCCTAGGGGGAGAGGAGGAGGAGGTTTCCGCCAGCTGCAGCTTTTGAGGCGCAGGCAGGAGCCTTCACTCGGCTATGACAAACAAACCCTTGCAGAAAGCCTCGGCCATCGTGAGCGGGAAGAAAATCCGGCAGCCAACAGCCTTGTTTGTTGAGCAGGCAAAGCACTGCCCCTCCCAGTGTGGTGGGGTTGGAAGATCCCTCTGGAGCTAATCTGGTACTCTCCCTTTGCTCCAGCAGGGTCACCCAAAGCTGGGGACCCAGCAGCACAGTGTCCAAGTGCCTTTGGAATCTCTCCAGAGGAGGAGACTCCACAAGCTCTCTGGGCAGCCTGGGCCAGGCTCCAACACGCTCATCACGATACATTTTGACCCACGTACCTCACCTACTGCAAGAAAACACACCCCCAGACCAAAAAAGTCAACAACCCACCCTTCAAGAAACGCCATTCTTCCCATATGCACAAAGAGCAGCCTCTCTTGGGGGCAAATTTCGATTACTTCAAGCAAAAACCTTCCTAAACCCCGGGCAGGCCATCCCACTGGAGCTACAAAGGCTGAGGTGGGCGACGGGGAGCCCGGCCACGCAGCCGGCCAGGCCGGGGGGCGCGGGAGGCCCCAGCACTGCTGGGCCGCGGACAATGCCAGCCTTTATGGCGGCAAATCGGACGGAAAGGCTGGGACGCTGCCAGCTGGAGCCCCTTAGCTCAAATATTTGCCTTAATGTGCAGAACTTGCTCTCCCTTCCTCCCTGCGCTCCCAGCCATGACAGTATTTACACAGCTGCTGAAAAACACCCAGAAGGTTCCTGCCCTTTGCCCGGTAAAACATGACAATGGTTTTCTGCAGACTTTACCAAATCCTAGATATTTGCCACCGAAGGGTCGTTACCGTGTTTTTCACCAATCCGGGGAGGAAAGCAGGGCTGAAAGACACTCACGGCGTTCCTGGGCTGGCTGCTGAGTTACGACGACACCGCTGCCCGTCTCCTTCTGCTGGAGCTCCGCTTCCCTCTCTGCTGCTCGCTGGAACGGGGGAACCAGCACCGTGCAGCGCTGGCTCAGCACCAATCCACAGCACCCTGCAGCTCCTCACGCTCCCACTGGAGCAGCAGCCTTGATGTAACCTCTGGTAACACCTTCTCCTGCCAATATACCTACATGTTGTGTTAAAGGTTGTCCATGAAAACCAAAACCAAAACAGACCAGCATTAAAATCGAAGGCCATTTTATTGTCATAGCAAATACCAAAATAAAAAGGCTTTTAATTCGATAAGTAAGAAGATCAAAGACCGCACAGGGGTCGAGCGTCGCCGCGTTCCTGCCAGTGCTTCCCAGGTGTCGGCAGTGCCGCCGACCTGTGTTTGCTCCGTTACACAGCGGGGTTTGGAAATTCAGATTTTCCAGATTACAGAAAAAAGACAAAACTGCCAGTTCAAGAGACAGACGGATTAAAGGTTTACGTGTAGTGACAGATCTGCTCTGGAAAATTAAAGAAATTATACATGTGACTAAGAAACCTGAATGAAAACGCAACGATGGATTGGGGTTTGTGAGGACTGGTAGGATTTCAACTTTGCTTTTGCCTTTTTTTTTTTTTTTTTTTTACTCTTACTACAATTTCACTGAATCGCTAGAATACTTTCACAGTAATGTTTTCAATTTTAAAAAATTAAATCATTAAGCCCTATTTATTCCAGACTATTGTCTTACCGTGAAGTCACATAAAACCTGACTTTTGTAATACCACTTTGGCTTCTTTGGGTCTTTTCATTAGCGAAAAATACTGGCGTCAAATGAGGGTTTAGTTACTAATGGAAATCTCTAACATCAACGTAGAACGATCCCGAGTGAGGTCATCCTCAAAGGTTTAGGTACTATGACCTCATTGCTAAGTTTCTGCTGTTCCCTGGTCGAAATCTTCCTGCAGAGAGCTATTTATAAAAGTCAATAAAATTACCGCCTGCCTATTGCCGGCGGTTTTTGGCCACTCTGTTGCCTGGTGTAGAGCAGAGGGCTGGAGAGGGAACGTCCCTTAGCTCCTATTTGCCAACAAATGCAAAGCAGACACGTAGGAAACGGGACTTTTCTCCAGCAGAAACTGATGCTTATCTCTCGTTTTGCATTTTCAAGTATCAACAGTCACTCTCCCAACAGGGAAAAGTGAAAAAATACTGGAACCAGCGGCTGAAACTCATCAGATTTCTATCTTAGTGTGATCATCTTATTAAAAAGGCCAATGCATCTTTAGAACACTGCTGGGGAAACCCAAGTGCCACAGCAGCAAGCGTTTGGGGCACCAGACTGGAAATGCAAGAGGCTGAGGATGAAGTCAGGATGAAGTCAGCACTTGCACTAGTCTTGTATCGGTGTGTTGGCCGCAAATTATCACGGCAATTAATCGACAGGCTCTGCTGCCAAGTGGCAGATGGATTAGGGAGAGGAAAAAAAATAAAGGTTCTTTCTAGGCCTGAACTTTTGTCTTTAACACCCCCTCAAGTTTTGCATGCAAAACAAAACCCCATTACCTCTTTGCATCTGCTACGTGCAGAATTAATCAGTTTTCTCAAGCGAAAGGTACGTGATGTAGCACTGGTCTGAGTGGAAGGGGAAAGTTTTGGGACAGTTCAGAGACAAGAGGTTCTTTTCTTTACCCTGTGATGTTTTGGGTCCTTTGCTACTAATAAAATCTTCCTTTCACAAGGTCTATCCAGAAAAAAAAACAACAACAAATACAACAAACTCGGATCCATTCATTGCAGGTCACCTGAACATCCTCTTCCCACTACAGACACTGTAAACACTGGAATCCAGTTGCTCTTGGAGGCCAGTAACACGCTGCAAGGACCGTGGGACGAGTCTCTCCAGCAGCAGCTACTGGCCAGCAAGGTTTTTTGAAAAGTCAGGGTCCCTGAGACAGAAATTCTTCCCTCCCTCCCTCTTCCAGCTGTGACAAGTACCACACACGTGGGCTGGTTGCACTGGAAACCGAGGACGCCGCCTCCATCCACACGCCCACACCCCTCACCAAGCAGCTAAACTGCTGGAAAAAGCCTCAAAACACATGACAAACGGAGAACGAACTAGTGTTAAGATGCAGAAAATGAATAGTTTGGGCCACTACCCACGTGACACGTGGTCTAAGGCTCAGATCCCCCGTCCCTCGCCTGGTAACCTGCAGGATTTCGGCCGAACTTGTGAGCACGTGGGCTCAGCTGCCCCAACAAGGCAAAACTGCGCCCTCAGCCAAAGGTGGGGTTGTGCATTTGCTACCCCCCACGCGCGCAGGATGGGCCTGGAGCACAGACACGGGCTGTCCAGTCACCCCAGTGCCCTCACAACAAGCAGCAACCTGCCACTTGAGCCTTCCAGCAGACACCTGTAGTGTACCAAAGTCTAGCACCTTGTCTTAAAAAGGGTTAGAAATAAAGTACTTGAAATTCGCAACAAGAGAAAAGAACCCAAACCGGTAGTAGCAGCACCTCCTTTCCTTCCAAACCCTCGACATTTCTTTACTTCAAACTGCTACGAGCCACCTCAGCCCCACATGAAGCTCCCACCTAAACTGGCTGCAGAACAGGTCGCCGAGCGAATCGTTTGGTCCGTACGTCCCAGAGCAGGGAGAGGTGCTGCACCCAGAGGACACACCTGGAGCTGGCTGCTTAGAAGTTACCGGAAAAAACGCCCCGTAAATACCAAAGTCTTTGCGTCTAATTGTCATAGAAAAGATTGAAAGGATTAAGTCTGATTCAGCGCTTTCAGAAGGGAAAAGGAGGAAAACAAAAAGGAACTTCCCAGTTTGTGTTTCTTTTCATATAAAACAACTAGAAATCTTCCTTCTCAGTTGACGTTATGAACCAGTTTTGTGTCCTCACCGGTTCCTGCCCCATCCTCTTCTTGAAGTCCTTCTGCCAGTCCCTCTGCAAATTTGGTCTGGCTTCCCGCATAGTCCATAAACATGTTGGGAATATCTTTGCCAAAATAGATCTTGCTGTTCGCTGCGATAGCCTTGTACTTCATCAGCTGCAAGTACTCGGGGGTTAACTTCAGCTGCACAGAAAGAANGGACCCAGCACCCCAGAGGTGGCCTCCCTGGGGAAGAGCAGAGGGGCAGGAGAACCTGCCTCGCCCTGCTGCCCACATTGCTGAATGCACCCCAAACAGCCCCGATTCAGTCAAAAGCAAACTTCTGACACAAGCCACCAGCAGGCACGCTCAGCCTCTCCTCAGCTGGGAAGGGAGTGCCCAGAAGGCGGCTCTCCTGCCACACGTCTCGGCGAATCTCTAAATCCCAGTAACTAAATAGCAAGACGAGGAAGTGACGGAAGCAGCTGTGGAAACGTTCAAGCCAAATGTACCAGAGATGGAGATGCTCTAAAGCACGTAACTCACAGAAAGCCCTCGCGACACAAGCTACTGGAAAGAAAAATACCAGGGGCTTTTTTCCAGAGAGTAGATTGAGGAATCTGGCTATGAGAGCAGAGCTCATTTGTTCAGGATAACGACATCAGAACAGAGAGGAGAGACTAACTAGGATAAAACCCATGCACAAACAACCCAGACCTCTGCCCATTCTCCCTGACCCTTACAAAACAGGTCTCCCTGCTGGGATGTCCCGTAGGCAGGAACAAGCCCAGCAGTTCTATCCATGTAATTTCTCTGTTTCCAGATTGGATATTTTGTTGTTTTGGTTTATTTTTTTCGTTTAGCAGGACCAAGGCTCTGCCAGGTTGGTTAATTTGGGGTGTAAGATCAGCTCCACTTGTTCTTTACCTAAGGGCTGTTTACTCTGAGCTTGCCTGTCACTCGAGATCTCCCTGCTTGCCAGGTGGGATTGACACTTCCGATGACAACAGCGTGAAAGGGCAACACTGACACCAATGTTCTACCCAAGGGGGAAGCTGTGGCCCCGTTCACGTCTAGCAGAGCTGTCTCTCAGGATGACCAGATCTTTCATATATCCTGACAAATTTATCTGCCCAGAGAAGAAAATGAATTTTCAAATAAGGACCTGACTGTTTCAGTCTCGATGAAAACTTTTCCAAGAGGAGACAGCTTTGTTTTGCTTTCTGACTTAAACAAGACGACTCCATAAGGATAGGATACACACTATGTAAATAAATACTCTTGCCGAGTAGTTCTACACAGCCTAATGTGAGGAGCCCTGCCTTGGGGCACAGCCTCAGGAAATCACGGTACCTTGTTGGCCTCGGCTACTTTCATAGCGGTGTAGCACTCGGCGTCGGCTCTCGCCTTCTCTCTCGCAAGGAATGCGGCATCTGGAAGAGAACACATGCTATTCAGGGGTTTATTTCCAGCCTTGTTAGCATCCCTCTGCAGCTGGAAGCTTTTTCAAGCCGGCCAGTTCCACGTCTAAACGGTACGGGAAGCAGCGAGGGGAAGGGGGAACAAACCGGGAAACCCGGGAATGGGATCTCAGTTCACATGGAAGAGGCTGCAGGACGACAGCGCTGAACAAGGGAACTGCAGCCGCAGCCTTCAGAGCATTTCACAGACACCAGGTTTTTATTACCACTCCGTTACGCGGGCTGAGAAGGCTCTTTCTTCTCCAGCCAGCCACGGACTCTCACGCCGAAAACGCCGCAACTGTTCAGCGCGACGCGGTGTTTAGCCAGGACACGAGTGCCGGGCTCCGGGAACAGCACGGAGGCTGCGCTCCAGATGTGGGCGCAGTTCCCTGGCTGGGATTTTGCCTGGGATACTGAGGTTAAGATCCTGGCACGCAGAGGGTGGTGATTTCAACCTCCGCAGGCTCTGCGCCTGCACAGAGGTTGGAGAGCTGTTTCTCTGCAGTATCAATCACACGAAGGGTCTGGTTCTGCAGGATACTGAAATTCCCTGACTCTGAGCAGAGACATTTCAGGAAAGAAACTTCTCCCCTTTCTGTCTTGCACTCATCTTCCTTCTGACTTTTTATCTGACGTGACATCAGGGCACCACATGAAGGCCGAGTTTAATTCAGCTCATCTGCTGCGATCTCTTGATGTTCTTTCCATGACAGGGAGCCACACGATTGTCATACATCCCGGTCTGGATCCGAGAGCTGCGCAGCTGGATAAACCATTTGTTTACCTACACTAGCAGGGAGTCCTGTCAGCTGCTACACTTAAAAATCACATAAGCAATCGGGAGGTTTGGCTGGTGACTTCCTCTCTTTTGGCTAAAAAGAGCAGTCCCGGTCAGAGACACAGGAACGAACTGGGGAGACAGGAACCCTCTGCCAGCGCAGAGTTGAGCTGAAGGCCTGGCACCCGGTGACACACATTTATAAGAAATAAAAAACATCGCATTTCTGCAAAGAGCTCCTTAATGAGAAGCTGCTGATCTGTAAAACTCTTAATTGGCTCCTCCGTGGCTTTCTGCAAAGCTTGACAGGGCCTATAATGAAAGGAATTGAAAATAAGGTTTTGCTGCTACAGGCTGGAAACGCAGAACCCTTTCCGTGTCCTGGCACTTCCTTCGCAAAGCTTCGCGTCAGGTGTTGTGGGGGGAGATATCTTCTCAACCTAACAGTGCACCCTCCGAGAAAGATCACCTTGAGAAAACGTTTTAAGAAGCACAGCTTGCAAAGAAACATTCCTATCCCTGCCTCTGGTCAACCCTAGTTCCTAGGAGAAGTTAGCTGCAGAACTAGAGGAGGATGAGAAAGCAAAAATGCAAACTAAACAGAGAGATTAAAGATTTATTGGTCAAAACAAAACACAAAAGCAGAAGCTCCCACTCCCCTTCTCTCAACCTTTAGGAGTTGGAAGTTGCGTAGCAGGCCCCTGCTGCTGCAGAGCGTGTAGCAGCCAGACTTTGTTTTCTAAATATTTCACACGACACAAAAAAAATGAAGCTACATTTGCATTCTTCTTCTACCCTCCAAGGAAAAGACAGGTTCTGGAAGAATCCTAAGCATGAAAAGGACAGAAAGCTTCCAGAACCCCACCCTACTGCAGAGAATCATGTGGCTGCCCCACCAAGACTGCAGAGCAGTATTTTAGGACACTTTAAATTCTCTGTGGGAATCCTCAGCCTTCTCAGACACATTTCTCCAGAGCTGCATTAGACAAGGTACCACACTGGGGGTAAAATGAAAGACTTCAGCAACTTCACCCCTGTCAATGTCAGCTTGGACTGGAGGACACACTCAATACGCTTTGAGAACTGCTTAACTCTACCATGAGCTGCTTCAGGATCTTTAGACAGAATTCCCCACAGATCATTTACTGCTAGGGAAGCTCACCACTCACCTTCAATCTCTGAAATTCGCTTCTCCGTTTCCTTTTCCATCACTTTCTGTCCATAAGTTATTTCGGCAACTTGTGCAATTTTTTCTGCCTCTGAAATGGAAACGAACACATCCCCGCTGTGCTCACCCAGTCCTCCTAATGCCAGAAGCAGCTTCCGCCATCAGAGTCCTCACCACCACCCCCCCTGGTGGAAAGCAGCTGTGGGGAGAATTTTCAGCCCTTGGAAGAGGTCAGTTTGTCTGTGGGCAAAGCTGGAACCTGCCTGGAAACCTCCCATGTTTCTCTGGAAGAGTTTCAGAGCAGCGGCAAAGAGATGAATGGAAAGATCATCCACCAGTGAACCAGGCACAACCCTCCCCGGTGTCTGGGTTCTTTCTGCTGCCTCTCCCACCCCCCTAATCACCCCCCCTTTGCCTTCCAGCAAAGCTCTACAGACCGATGAGGGCTTTCTTCCTTTCCGTCTCCGCTTCCTTCTCCACCACCTTCTGCTTCTGTGCTGCAATCAGCAGCTTTGTCTTCTCGCTCTCCCTAGGGAGCCAGAAGTAGCCAGTTACAAAACTTAGCTCTAAGTTTTTTGGGCTACTGTTAACGAGGGAATTATTTAAAGTAAGAAATGAAACTCCTGTAAAAGCCTCATCCTCCCAGATGGCAACTCCTCTTCCTTTGGAAATGCACAGCTTTGAGATCCTCCTCCAGGCACAGAGTCACAGAATCATTAAGGTTGGAAAAGACCTCCAAGATCAAGTCCAACCGTCCACCCAACATTATCATGACCACTAAACCACGTCCTGAAGTGCCTGCCTGTCCCCTGCTAAAGCCTTTTCTATCTTTTGTATGTACACTAAGAAGTTTTAAAAGTCTGTATATAAATAAAATACTCTGCTCCTGCTCCCAACCAGGGCAGAGAGATTAGAGTCAGGAACAAGTCTCTCTGAACACATATCCTGCTGTATTTATGGCAACGGGCTGATCTGGGATTCTGCCTGTCATGAGCATGCTGCACATGACTCGCCACGATACCTAAAGGCCATATGGAAGCAAACTGCACAACAGGGATCATATTCTGGCTCCGCTGGCAGCGTGCTCAGAGAACACCAGCGTTTCTGAATGACCCAGGGCAAGAGAAGGCAGCTGGCTCAGAGCACTGGCCAGGGATCAGTATGTCAAGTGCTATTACAGAAAGTTATTCCAAAGCTTTGCAAGTCTTCAGCCTGTTGAATCAACAGTTTCTCCAGCCCGGTCAAACAGCAGGATTAGGAGTGGAATCTCTCCACCTGCCGCTCGCTCGCTCTGGGAGGCCGGAGTCAAGAGCTAGGCACCCCTGGGCGAATAATTTCTGAGCTCGAGCGTTCAAAATGCTCCTAACTCGGCAGCGGCAGCCACGTGCTCATCGGTGCGGCCTCCCCGGGCCCTTTGAGAGCGGCCGCACGCGGGCCTGGCAGAGGGCAGGCTGATCACCGCCCGCTCTGAAAACACATTATTCTGGATGACCGACTCTTTTTGGGTAACACAAAGGTGCAAGTCTCGGGCACTTACATGAGCTCATAATTCCTCCGGATTGTTTCAGGGATGTTCGGCTTTGTAACTCGAACTGCCTGGAAAGAGAGCGAAGAAAACATCGGCGAGCAGCCAACAATCCAAAGCCCAAAGTCCAAAGCTAACATCTCGGGTGTGCTCTGCCACACAAAGCCTCCACAGGCTGCAGCAGCTGTGGCCAGGTCCAAACCCCACAGAGCAAGCACTGCACCGGGTGTTCTATCTCCTGACGTTATCGTCATAACCTGGGCAAACCAGCCCTCACCAAAAGAAACCCAACAAGCTAAGAAGGGATGGAAAGGGACCTGTTCTCATTCCTCAGGTTAAAGTCGGTATTATTGAGCAATTTGCTAAAAGTTTCATGGCTTCCTATTTCCTTTTCACCCTTGCCCTTCCTTAAAATTCTCCAGCTGGAATTACAGAATGTTAGGGTTGGGAAGGGACCTCTGGAGATGATCGAGCCCAACCGCCCTGCCAGAGCAGGAGCACCCAGGGCAGGACACACAGCAACAGATCCAGAATCCCAATTACCTGTATAATTAATCCAGGGGCCATCGTTGTTAGGTCTTGCTGCAAGGCCAGTTTAAGGTTTTCATCAATTTGATCTAATTGGGGGTGGGGGAAAAAAAAACCAAAAAGTCACTAGAAACCCCACAAGGCAGCTCGCTGTCAGCACGCACAGAACGAGCCGGAATGGTTCCCATTTCTTATTCCTGGAAAGTAAGTACAAATGTAAGTTTGATGTAGAAGTGTCGGGCTGAGGAAAACCGTCCCTGAGCCCAAGGCAGGCTCCTGTGCCTCTCAGCACATCAGGGAGCACCGGCCAGCACCAAACCCTTGGGACAGGCTCCAGGAACATGCCAGGCACAGAGGGAAACCCTTCCCCGTTTCCCATAACCTGCATTTGGATCCTTTCCGAGCCAGAAGCAGCATCTTTACATTAAAGAATCTGCGACTCAAACTCACTCCCCCACTGCTATCTTCCCAGCTAGGTCCTGAAGTACCATGGTCCAGCTAAACTGTGACTGATTGGAACTGGTTTGACTCCTGCCTCTGTGCCAGCAGGAGACAGAGAAAATGGAATGAGTCAGTTGTTTTAATAGGCTGCAGAAAAATCATCGGCAACGTCTGTTTGGCTCCAGGGGCAACAGTTAACTCCAGCATGGCTACGGAATTTCAAAAGGAAATACAAACCAAACCCCTGCTCCAAGGACAGAGCTGCTTCCAGTTGGGGCCTGCTGAGAAGTGCAAAGGGAAAATAGAAATGTAGTGGCCTTGAAAGCGATCACATCACACTCCCCAATTATTTGCTTTGGTCTCGGCTTAGCTCTCTGGGACTCAGGCTGAAGTTCAGCCAGGAGGTGAGGAAACAGCTGTTATCAGTTTCCTGCACCTGTTCCCAGATGTGGGGGCAGAGAACCACATCAATCTGCTTGAAACGGGCTGTGCCCCATTCCAGAACCCCCGAGCCAGAAAACTTTCCGCTCCAACAGTCACACGGGAGTTCACACAAGTTCCTTCTGTGCGGATCGGTGGCTCGGAGGCCGTGTCAAGCAGTTGTCGGCAGCAGCTGCTGACATCTGGAGACTCCATCGGCGAAGAACCGGCGACACCCGGCCAGCGGCCCCGCCAAGGAGCTGGAAGGGAACCGAGCCCCGGCTCTGCCGCTCGGGCAGAGGCCCCTCAGCAGGCCCAGCCCCCTGGAAAGCCCCATTGGAGCAGAGAACAGGAGCCTGCAAACACCCTGGGTTCTTTCAGGCCCTAATTTGGGGGCCAAGACCACGCAGAGCGGCGCTCCGCCCGCAGTCAGTGCAGTTGGGAGGCCCAAATGATAGAAGCAAAGAGAAGAAAAGGGTTTTTTTCCATCTGGACCAGCAAACACCGCAACTGATTCAACAAGTCACGTTTGCTGAGCGCACAAATAACGCCACAGAACCGCTGCTCCCTCCCCAGAGCCCTTCACTGCTCCCGGCAGCTTTGGTTTGGATTTTTTTTTTTGTTAGAACCTATTGCAGCACTGGGGCCAAACAATAACATGGAATAAATTATAGTAGCTGGTAACAATCCTGATTCCAGAGCAGGCACTGGATTCATGGGTAAGAAGCCCACCAGTTGGGGGTAGCGAGTCCTGCACCAACAGACCAGGCAAACAACCACCAGAAAGGTCGCTCCGGGAGCCACCAACCCCACTGCACGAGGTCGGGGGGCAGCTCACCGAACAGCTCGATGTAGACCTCCTGCAGCGTGTGGACGCTGCAGAACTGGTTCAGCTCGTGATGGATCTTGTTGAAGATGAGAGCTTTGTCGTAGTCGGCCGTGTAGTTCTTCACGATGTCGTACACTGCAGAAGAGAGAGCCCTGTTAGCAGCTGGTACAGAGGGATGTCCCCCTGGACCAGGTGNCCCTGGCAGGGATGGGGCAATGGGTGGACTCGATGAACTTGAGGGTCTCTTGCCCAGCAGTTACACCACACTTGTAATCAACAGGACATTAAAAACAAATAATTGTGGAAAAAGGCTGCACAGCACAGGTCACTCTCCCTGGGCTTTGGACTCACAGACCCTTTGCCTCTACCTCTCCACAGCTCGTTATTCAAATCAGCAGCTCCTCACCGCGGCACAAGCCCCATGGGGCTGTAACGCCACAAGCAACCAAAGCGATGGCCGGTGTCCGGGTGTTGGTGAAGCAAGGAGCGGCACGCAACAAGCGTGTGCAAGAAACAACACGCACACAAACGTCCGGGAGAGCTGATTTAACGTTGACACCCGGGAATCACGAGGGATTCACAAGGCTCAGGGGAGCAGCCGTGTACAGCCCGGCGATGAATCAAAGCACAGCCACACGGGCAGGAGCCGCAGCACCAACAGCTCTGGACAGCAGGAGCCGCAGGGGAAGAACTCACCTGCACTCTGGATGAGGAAATTCACCACCTCGATTCTGTCAAAATAAATCATCACTCCTCCACTGCAAAAGGAAGAAAAAGAAACAAATAAAAGAAAATATGAAGTCTGCTGGAGGCCAAGTGCTCTGCCTGCGGCCGGGCAGCTCTGAGTGGAGGACACTCCCCTCTAGTGGGCTGAGTGCGGTGTCCACCCCGGCACTGCTACAGCACCCGGCAAAGTCCCGGCCCCCCGCTCCTTGGTTCAGTTGCACATTGTCTGTAGAAACTGGAACACAAAACGCAAGCCCAGGATTGGAAAACTCATTCCCTGAGGATGGCTGCTCAGAAACCACCCCAGCTGAGCTCGTCGGCTGGGCGATGCGTTACAGAGCCCTCCACCCAGCTCTGCTGGGGAGGGGGGAGTGGGAAACCCAGTCCGTAGGGAGAGAAAGGATCCAAAGGTTTCCGGCAGAAATGAAGGACTGCAGGGGGCTAACAGCCGAACGTCTCACCTGGTACCGCACGGAACGTTTTTCACCTCATCCGTCTGCAGTGTGGTCTGAAGAGAGATTTAAGGAAAGAGGCTTAAGAGACAGGATTTGCCCTGCACAGATCCGACTGGCTTATGAGCACAGCCGCGGGTTTTTGCCCACAACTCGGGGAAACCACTAAAAACGAGAGCCGGNCTCTCCCGGGCGGCGGGGCCCTTTCACCCGCCCCGGCCCGGCGTCGCTCTGACGTCATCATAGCGCGACCGCCCCTGCCGCCGTTACTCCGCCAGAGGGCGGTAGAGACGCGACGACCTCTGGGCCGCCGGTTCGAGTCCCGCCCCCGCCGCCTCCCGTTCTTCCCGCCAGGCTGCAGAGGGGTCCTGGGCAGCCCCTGCGCCTCCGGCCCCCGCTCCGAGCACCGCGGGAGAGCGGGAGGAGTGTTCCTCCTGGCCCCGCGGTGGTTTGGCTCCCAAGGGGGCGCCCACAGACGGTTCTCCCCTGCACTGACCTCCAGCTGGCGCGTGGGGGGCATCACGGGATCCTCCCCGAGTGCCCCACGGCCCCACTCCCCCCAGTCTCCCACTCTCCACCACCGTGGACCCCCCCGATCCTCATTTGGACCCCGTTTGGACAGACAGAAGGGCAAAAATAGGAAAAGTGACAGGTTGGGTGAAAACACATTAAATCTTCCACCTCTACAACTGTTGAAGGGGGCTTAAAAAACGTGGGAGAGACGTAAAAAATGTCAATAAAGGAGAATAATTTGATCTCTACACTTGATAGATCTCCGAGGGTTATACATAACAAAGCTGTCAGGAGGATTCAGCGCCGTTTAAAAGAAGGGATGAAATATCCGTGATATTTGTCAATCCAAATTTTACAGCTCTTAAATAAGCGCAAAAGGGCGCCAGAGATGAAATATACCCTGTGTTAGGTTTGGTTTGGTTTTTTTTTTTTACAAAATGCTTGCCCAGATTTAAGGCCTTGATAAAATGTATTAAATCTTTAAAGGTTTTAATGAATCTAGTATGTGTTTCATAAATCAAGAACCTCTGCTCAGCCCCCCCTCAGTTTAATAAGGGTAAACTAGGAAATTGCTCTGAGCTGAAGCAAAATACACTCATATAATATTGAAAAGTAATAGATTTTTAAATGTGGGGTGTTCTGGCTCGCAGGCCAGGTTTTGCTTCATAACATCGGTGCTGTATCATTACCCTGAATGGGAAACCAGCTGCGGCCACGTGTTTAACAGCATCAAGATGTGAACTAGCACAAAGGTAAATATTATTTGTAATAATCCAAAAAAAAAAAGGCCAAGAAAATCATTACTTCTGGACCTGGGGCCAGGAACATTCGGTGGTGTCTGCACCGCGGCTCGCTGGTTTTTTTTATAGGAACAAATGGTTTATTACACCCACTTCTCCCCGGCACTTGAAACCCTTTTCATCCCTGCCCCGCTCCTCCCCGCCCCGCTGCCGTGGAGCCCATATAAAAATATCTGGTGGATTTCACTGCGAAGTTGATGGAGACGAGTTGGAAGGTCTCTGAGAGCTCTCGTTAGCGCCATGGCCCCAGCCCGGCGGCGGGGACGGACTCGGGGCTGGCAGGGGGAACAGCCCCCCTGGGACGTGCCCGGGCTTGGGGAGCAGGGAGGGTTCCCCCTGCCCAGGGCACCGAACCCCCCTGGGCTGCTCCGGCGGGAGTGGCGTAAAGCGCTGTGTAAAATCTGTCTAACCTCATTAGCTGTCACAAGTAACAATGCCGGCCTGGCAATAAAGGCAATTTCGAGCCTGTTGGCCATTAATCACCGCCNCACGCCGCCACGACACCCGCCGCCAGCTCAACACTACCACCCAGCCCCGGCGTTTAACCACAACGGCTCCCGACCCGCCACCCCACCGAGCCCAGGGGCGGCGGGAGCCCGACCCACCCCCGCGCCGCGGCAGGGCCCCGGTCC
>VWZK01015693.1:980909-993191 GCA_013396935.1 Baryphthengus martii | reverse complement strand
GGTTTGGCTCCCAAGGGGGCGCCCACAGAGGGTTCTCCCCTGCACTGACCTCCAGCTGGCGCGTGGGGGGCATCACGGGATGCTCCCCGAGTGCCCCACGGCCCCACTCCCCCCAGTCTCCCACTCTCCACCACCGTGGACCCCCCCGATCCTCATTTGGACCCCGTTTGGACAGACAGAAGGGCAAAAATAGGAAAAGTGACAGGTTGGGTGAAAACACATTAAATCTTCCACCTCTACAACTGTTGAAGGGGGCTTAAAAAACGTGGGAGAGACGTAAAAAATGTCAATAAAGGAGAATAATTTGATCTCTACACTTGATAGATCTCCGAGGGTTATACATAACAAAGCTGTCAGGAGGATTCAGCGCCGTTTAAAAGAAGGGATGAAATATCCGTGATATTTGTCAATCCAAATTTTACAGCTCTTAAATAAGCGCAAAAGGGCGCCAGAGATGAAATATACCCTGTGTTAGGTTTGGTTTGGTTTTTTTTTTTTACAAAATGCTTGCCCAGATTTAAGGCCTTGATAAAATGTATTAAATCTTTAAAGGTTTTAATGAATCTAGTATGTGTTTCATAAATCAAGAACCTCTGCTCAGCCCCCTCTCAGTTTAATAAGGGTAAACTAGGAAATTGCTCTGAGCTGAAGCAAAATACACTCATATAATATTGAAAAGTAATAGATTTTTAAATGTGGGGTGTTCTGGCTCGCAGGCCAGGTTTTGCTTCATAACATCGGTGCTGTATCATTACCCTGAATGGGAAACCAGCTGCGGCCACGTGTTTAACAGCATCAAGATGTGAACTAGCACAAAGGTAAATATTATTTGTAATAATCCAAAAAAAAAAAAAGGCCAAGAAAATCATTACTTCTGGACCTGGGGCCAGGAACATTCGGTGGTGTCTGCACCGCGGCTCGCTGGTTTTTTTTATAGGAACAAATGGTTTATTACACCCACTTCTCCCCGGCACTTGAAACCCTTTTCATCCCTGCCCCGCTCCTCCCCGCCCCGCTGCCGTGGAGCCCGTATAAAAATATCTGGTGGATTTCACTGCGAAGTTGATGGAGACGAGTTGGAAGGTCTCTGAGAGCTCTCGTTAGCGCCATGGCCCCAGCCCGGCGGCGGGGACGGACTCGGGGCTGGCAGGGGGAACAGCCCCCCTGGGACGTGCCCAGGCTTGGGGAGCAGGGAGGGTTCCCCCTGCCCAGGGCACCGAACCCCCCTGGGCTGCTCCGGCGGGAGTGGCGTAAAGCGCTGTGTAAAATCTGTCTAACCTCATTAGCTGTCACAAGTAACAATGCCGGCCTGGCAATAAAGGCAATTTCGAGCCTGTTGGCCATTAATCACCGCCTGACAGTTGTGAATAGGGGTGGAAAAACTCGGTCCCCACGGTTCCTGCTTCAGCGTTTAAGGTTACCTCCGTGCGCAGCCAGAGCAGTGGGGTGGAAAGCTTGTGCTCACCAGTCCGGTCTTCCATCTCCATATCCATCCCATTCCTATCCCCATCTCACTGCCATCTCATCTCCATTCCCAACCCCATCTCCATCCCATCCCTATTTCCATCCTCATCTGTGTCTGCAACTCCTCTCCATCTCATCCCCATCCCCATCTCGATCCTCATCCCTATCTTCATGTCCATCCCCATCTCCATCCCCATCCTCGTGTCCATCCTCATCCCACCTCCATCCCTATCCCATCTCCATCCCCATCACATCCTACCTCATTCCCATCCCTATCCATCGGTGCTCCCTCCAGCACAGCCCTGCCCACCTCCTCAGGCTCGGCTGCCCTGGCTCTCCTGGGGGAAGCTGTTCTAAAAGGCAAACATGGCACTTCGCTAAACCTAATAATTATTTAATATGATGTTTATAAACCGCCTCGAGGATGAACCGCGCTCCATGAGCGCTCCGTGCTGCTGGAACTCACTGCTGGGTTTTCCACCCCGGAGCTGGGTCCCCTCACCTGGGTCTGGTTGGTGCTGTGACCTCTTCATTGGATTGGGGAGCCCTGAAATCGCCTGGTGGAGCCCCAAAGTTGCCAGTAACTATTGCAGCTCCCACTAGAGTGCGGTGGCAGTGAGGGACTAATTTTACAGAGGGTTGAATGTGCATAAAAAGTCCATTTTTCTCTTTGCCTGGGGAGAACAGAGAAAGCTGCTCCCCCACCGAAACCTACAGGAGCGGCCAACCCAGTGACGGAAAACCCCGGTAAGAGCGGGGGCTGGGGGGGCTGCAGGGCGCTCGGCCGGGCCCCTGGGCACTCTGACACGGCTTTGAAAGGGAAAGGAGGTGGGGAGAGGGACCGTGCAGGGGGGAAATACTTAACAAATTAAGTCTATCGAACGTTATTTGCAGATTACGGTGCAGAATTGTGTTAAAGTATGTCCGGGCTCGTTCCATGTCAGCGCTAACAATGCAGCACTTGGCAATCAAGGCGGTTGTGCGGCGCTGGCCATTCATCATCCCCTGACAGGCCTGGGCTGGGCAGAAGGAGACCGTTCACATGTGCTCGCCGCACCTCCGCACCTCCCCACGGCCCAGCTCCCTGCCCGCCCCAGCCCTGCTGGCGGCTCCTCATTCCATGGCCCAGGAGTTTCAAGGGGCTCCCGGGGCGGGCAGAGACCAGGGTTGGCATCTCTGCCATCACCACCACACGTCTCACGGTGCAAACAAGCTCGCTGCGGGAAGAGGCTCTTGGAAAGGGTTAAAAACACGTGGCACTTTGGCAGAGTTTTCCTCTCCGTTCTCCATCCTCTTGCTCCACAGGCTTTTGCTCACCCCTAACCTGGCGGTTTGCCCTCAAGGGGTTACGGTCCTGGTGGGAGCCGATGCCACCATCCCGAGGCTTCGCTCCCTGCTCCGTGTCGTCCCGCCGACGCCAGCCCCGTGGCTGGGTGCCAGCGTGCCAGGTCATCCTCCCAGGAAAGAAAGGAGCAATGTTTCCAGCCCCCCGACGCTGTTTTCTAAAGGGAAATGATTAATGGCGCTTGGAAACCACAATTCATCCTGGGAAAGAAAGTAGATTTACCCGAACCATGCGTGAGAATTAACACTCGGATCAGCTCCTATGGCAGAGGAGGGGAAGCTAATGGCAAACAGAGCCCGTCTGTGCACAGGGGGAGAAAACACCCTGCAAAAAACACGGGCTGGACAAGCTGAGATGGAGCAGGAGCAGGAGGAGGAGAGTGACTGCCAGAGCCGGTCCTGCCCGGGCTGGAAACCTCGGTCATTCCTTCTCCTTTTGTGTCTGCCCCACAGAAGGGATGGTCACGGTGGAGAAGGGAAATCTCTTCCCATGGGCCTCCCAAAATGGCACGGGGAAGGATAAATGCTGATGATGGGACACAAACTGGTCGTTCCCAAACATCCTGGAGGTACCTGGGGCATGCAGGGAGAAGCAGGAGGCTTCCCCAGGCACCCAAACCCAGAAAGTTCCTGCCTAAGAATGCCAAATGCTTTCCAAAAAACCTGTTTTCTGGCTGGGGGGAAAAGTCTCACCTTGTTCCTGCTGATAGAAGCCACAGGGACGGCGCTGGGGCGCACCACGGTGTGGAGCCATCACAGTGAGGTTCTAGTTGTCCCCACAAGAGGCCATGGAGGTGCTTCATCCCTGGGGTGCAGGAAACCTCAGAGGAGCACGGCCCGGTTTTCCTGCCCAAGGGTGGGAGGGAAGCGGCTGCAGCAGCCCCAGTCCAGAGGATGGTCCCGCTCGGATGCAGGAGCCGCAGCGTCATCCCCATACTGGCAGGTCCGGCCGAGCTGCGGGTTAGGAAATGCGTGAAAAAGGCTCTCAGGCACAAATCCTGACCTGGATCCAAGTCGCTGGGCTCTCCTCTGCCTGGGGTCCGTGCAAACACCGGGAGAGCGGCAAGGAGGGGAAAGGGCTCCCTTGACAGGAAGCAGGAACTAGTGGTGTGGATTTCTCACCTGATTCCGGAGATCAAAACAAGATCCCCACCTTGACCTCTGCTCTGGATCAAGGCAGCAGCCGGCCCCGTGCTGGTCTCATCCTGTGAGCGGTGCAGAGGAGCTTGGGAAGGGCTCCAGGAGGGTGATTTATTTGTGGGATTCCGGGAAGGGCTGGGGAAGCCTCAGCAAGGTGCTGAAGCCCAGGTCAGGAGTCAGCCCTGTCTTGGTGATATATTTAGAGCGGGATAATGGAAGCGACAGGAGGAAAAAAAAAATTTTTTTAAAAGTCCATGGAGGAGGCGCAGATCCATCCCCTTGGCCACGGAGTTACTGGATGATCTGAGCCAGGGAACAGATAGTTGGATTTCCCCAGTTTCTCCCTTCAAATAAATCACAACTCCAGAGCCCTTTAAACTCTGCAATATGATCTGTTCCAATAAGGAAGGGAATGAAAGGCTGCGTCTCCCTGGAAGCCTCCAGAGCCATAAATCTACTATGTACAAACACATACCAGATTTCCAAGTGCATTTATTTTATCGTATTGTTTTAACAGAAAAATCAAACTGCAATAAACTCAGTCCCTCATTAGCTGTCTCTGTGCTCGGGCCAAACACTGCGAATGAAATAAAATCAGGACAAAGGAATGTGGCCGTCTCTCAAAAGCCCAGCCGGGCGCTAACCCCCCAAAAGACACTTCCTGGCGNGGGGGGGGAGGCTGAGGGGCCAGGTCCTGCGCTGGCCATCGCTGCAGGTTTGCTGGGATTTGTCACCCCAAATCCAACATCCCTTCCCTGGGACCTGGCAGCCATCGTGGATCCAGCATCCCTCTCCAGGACACAGCATCCCTGCTTGGGATCCAGCCCCCCTGCCCAGCCCACACCATGGCAGCTGGGGTTCAGCTGAGGGGTTTCTTGTATTAGTTTGTGGTCCCCAAAGTTATGTGCCCCAAGTGAGAGCAGGGTGGACCACAGAGTGGTTTGGGTGGGGGACACACATGTGCCTTCGCCCCACTGGGCTGCCCAAGCTGTCCCTGGGGAGCGTTTGGCAGAACTATGGCTGAACTCACAAATCAGTGGGTCAGACAACACCCCAACTGGCAATCAGCGCAGTTTCGGAGCTGTTGGTGATTAATCACCCGCTGACAGTCCTGAAGGGTCCGGTTGCTTTGCTGAGTGGAGCTCTCTCAGTGGGGGACAGGAGAGCCTGGGGATGGGGACGTGCCTGGCACTGGTGGCAGTGTGGATGATGCATTCCCTCGAGCACCCCGAAGTTCTCCGGAGCTGCCCTGGGGATGCATGAGAAGGGTCCAGGCACAGCGTGGAGCTGTCATGTCCCCAGGGTGAGAGACGCAGCAACTTGGTCTGAGCTGGGAAAAAACTGAAAATCAACCTCGAGCTGCCCGGGAAGGAAAAAGGAGCCTGTCTGCAGGATTTATGGCGCTGGCGCGGCCGAGCCGGAGAGCCCAGAGCAGCGCCCGCGCCGTGCGGGTCCCGCCTCAGCCCACGGAGAAATTCCTTACTTATTGAATCACATTTGTCATCCCTAAATACATATGCAGGCCCGTGTTTCTGAATCCATAAACATCTTTAACTAACTCCGCTCAGCGAGGCCTCTTTCAGCAGTAATTTATATTTAACTTTTTCCATATGCGGGGCCTGTCGCGTTGGTGTCATTTCCGGGAAAACCAGGGGGGCTGGGGGGGAGCTGGGGGGAGTGCAGCGTGTCTTGGCCCGCTGGAGCAGCCCAGCTGCTGGCACGGCGCGAGAAATCCACCCGGCAGAGCCAGTGCTCATTAATCATTTGAACTACTAAACTGCCAGCTCCTTTCAAGATCTTTCAAGAAGTGTTTTCACCCAAAATAGAGTTGAAAACGCGCCGGGCCCTACTTTCAGAGTCTCATCCATCTGGCCATTATGGGGAGTGTCAGGCGGCTCTGACAGACAAGGCTGCTCTGTTCGAGGGGCCCCGGCTCCCGCAACCTGTCATATCGTGGGGCTGATCGCATCTGACAGCTCCATTTGTACCTACCCAAGAGATAAAAGGGCCCTTCAGGGCGGAGCAGAGAAAGGCACGGGCGAGAGGGATGAGCAGGGGCACCCCAGGGCGGCGGGATGCGGGATGCTGGATGCTGGCAGCATCCCTGGTACGCTGCTCCGCCCCACGCTCCCACCGCCGACAAAATCGTCCCTTCTCCCCAAAAACCCACCTCTGTGCCGTGCTGGGCTGCAAGCAGAGAATGCAACATGGGTGCAACTTGGAGCAATCAAAGTCTGGGAGCCCAAGGGGCTCCTGTGCCCATTGCCCGCGCTCTGGCTGTGCCGCAGCTCGGTGCCAAGCTCTCCCGGTGCTCTGGCCCACACGGAGCATCCCCAGTCAAGCCCCCGGAGCTGCCAGCCCTGCGTTGGCTCTGCCCTGACCTCCATCTCCTCCCAACTCATCTCCCAGACCTGGGATGGCGCCGGGTCCACCTGCGTGTGCCACAGGATTCCTCAGCTGGTGCTGCACCAAAGCACAACAAGTCATGAAAGTTTGGGAATTACCAAGGCAGCAATCGGGGCAGAGCACGGCTCTGGAGCTGCAGGAGCAGGCAAGAGGGCACCCGGAGAGCCCTTTCCAAGCGGTTTTTCCTCACACAGAATTCAACCAGAGCATAAGGGATATGCAGAAACACCAGAAGGAACAAAGGGCTTTTCAGCTCCATTTCCTAGCATCCAGGGCAGCAAATTCCCCTTCCCAGCCCTGCCACACACAGGGTTGTTATCTGGGACAGGTTGAGCAATAAATCTCTTGCAAACCTCAGGTTGCTCCGTGCCCATGACAAACCAGCGGCTCCCCTCTGGCCTGCCTCGCGCTTTGCTTCATCTCTGAGACATTTTCCACAGAACGTGGACATTTTCCACAGTCCTCAGAGGGAGGACTTGGCCATCATCCCGCTCCAGCCCCGCGGACGTCACCGAGCCTGCGCAGGGAACTGGGATGGAGCCCTGCAAAGGTAACTGCCACTCCAGCAGAAACAGACAGTCCTTTCCACAAGAGCTCTGCCCAGACGAGTAGGGCTCCCGGGGGCGATGGGCAGCAGCCCCATCCCAACACGGACGCTGGCCCCAAGCCAGGATGAGGAAATGGTTGATTGCTCCCCAAACCCACTCTGGTTAGGGTGGGAAGTGGGAGAGGAACACGGCAACAGCTGGGTCTGGGTGGCAGCGGACAAACGAGCCAGGAGAGAAAAATGCAGCAAAGCTTTTGGGTGCTTCAGCCTCCCCTCTCCCTCCCCAGCAAGAGAGGAGTGCAGAGGTGGCAGGGGCTCAGCAAGAAAGATCCAGGACATCTTCAAACACTTCATTCTCCTTCTCTTCTCTGTCCTTCACTCTCAGAGCCCCCCAGTCAGCCATCCTGCAGGAGCTACTCAAGGAGAGGCAGCACCGGTACCTCCAGGCTCCCACCAGTCCCTTTTTCTTCGGAGCAGCACCTCTCCCAGGGAGGCACTGGTGGCCAGCAGAGACGCACGAGCTGCTGTGGTGGGCGCTGGCACCAGCATGGCTCCATGTGCCACTGGGGAGCTGCCCTCTTGTAGATGTAGAGGACAGAAAAAGTCCATTTCAGGTCTCTGCTCCGTCTGCAGGTGGTTGTAAAGCCCCTCAAAGCCAACAGATGCCCAGGATGCTGCACGTCCTTTGGCTGCATCCGGGTTTTGCCAGGCCAAGAGGGACTATTCCCGGCACTTGGGACCACGAGGCGCTGGTGGAGGTTGCGTTGCACCCTGCACAGTACGGAGCTGTCACTCAGCTCCGCGCAGCCCCTCAGAGTCAGCTCTGCCAGAGTTCCACCATCTTTTCTTGCGAAGGCACCTGCCGTGCGGTTCTGTCCTTGCAGAGGTCTCATCCCCCCAGTCCCATCTCGTGCACCGCGCTGGAAGGTGGGATGAAGTCACGGTAAAGCTGCTCCAGGAGGTTTCCATAAACACAGTGTTAGAAAACACGACGGTCTGTGGAAATCTGTTTGTTATTGTGAATTGAGCTGCAGGAACACACTCTGTAAACGGAGCTGTCAGCCGAGCGTTTCCCCCGGCGTCCTCCCGCGAGCGTTCAGCTGCGGCGTTTGTGTGTATGGAATTATCGCTCCTCGGTTATTCATCAGGATAATAAACGGAGAGATAACTATTAACCATGCATCACAGTAACGAGCGGTATCACTTACACGTGCGCCGGTGTAAATCTGGGTGAGCGGGGCTGCGCTCCGCAGGAGAGGCTGCGGCCCAGTGCCGGATCGGGCCCAGCTCGGCATCCTGCCAGCGGCTCCGTGCCGGTGCTGATTGCCACGCTGAGCCAGGGTGGGTCGGTCCGCTTCAGCACCCGGGATCAGAAACTGTGGAAACACATGGAGCCACAGCCCAGGGTCACGCTGGGCACTTCCCATGGGGTGACTGGTGGCCAGCCAAAGTTGGGTGTCCTGGTGTGGTTGGAAAGGTGTTGGTGTGTCGTTGTTTCAAGCCAACGCCGGTGCTGCAGGGAGGATTCGCACAGCGCACCGATTTATGGCCAGGGCAGCGACAGCAGCAGCTCATCATCCACAGCCATCAGAAAGCCCTCTCCCATCCGCACCATTCCCGGTAACCGCTGCAGCCCGGCGCTCACACGTGCTCTTCAGACTTGGGCGGCTCTCTGAGCACCTTGAGGTCTTTGCTTTTCCCCACTCGCCTCCTCCAAGGCCTCTCGTCGTTCGTGCCGTCCCGCTGCACACAAGGCAAACCACAGGCCAGGGCAGTGCTGGGCTCGGGCACGGGGCCACGCTCACGGCTGCAAACTGGGGGTGCAGCCTTGTACCCAGGTGCCCCCAGGCTGCCCCATCCACTCTGTATCATCACTGCCGGCTGCTCCTGGCACCAGGCAGTAGGAGCTGTACCACCATCGAGGCCATCTCTGGGCACGGGTCTGTCCCTCCGGCTCTGCTCCCAGCACGTGCAGCACGAAGCTTCGCCCAGAGCAAAGCCCTGACCTCCGGGCTGGGCACAGGGATGCTGTCGGGGGGACAGAAGATGTCCACACCACTCCGGCTGGGAGGACAGGCACAGAGCCCGTATTCTCCGGGGCTTCCACCAAGGCTCACGCGGGAAGAAAAGCTGCTTTATGCAGCTGAGAAACTTCTCATCCACCCACCATCGCTTCTGCTCCGGGCCTTGCCTCTGCAGCCTGACCTGACCTCCTCTTGGCGGGCGCACACCAGCCCTCGAAGACTTTGTGCTCCGGTCTGGTCTCTGAAACGCCTTGTACGTCTGCGGGCAGACACCTCTGCAGCACCTAAAAGACATCGGGGATTTGCGTGCAAGAGAGGAAGGAAAACAACTAAAAAAAAAAATAATAAAAAAAAAAATACGGCCTTGCTCTTTCCCTCACATATTTATTAGGTGGACAGATCATTTGTGGTCAGATGGGCTTCGGGCTTTACAAACGGAGATATTTATAAGGCACGCAGCACGGCGGAGCTGCTCGGCATGTGCGTCCAAGTCATTCCTTCCCCGGCACAAGGTATAATGTTGCCTTTGTTCGGCTGCCTCCGACGGGCCGGCATAGCAAAGCCAAGCGAGCCGTGCCCCTCCGCCACGCACCACGCAGCCCTGCACGCTCACCGCTCGCGTAGCGCGCGGTCCCGGCACGTCCCGGCTCTTTCCACACAACACACCGTGGCCCCGGCAACTGCCGCAATAAATCAATAGGAAAATAGAGGCTGCCAGTTAGACTAAACAAGTGCATTTGCAAGGATTGCTAACCCTCATTAATCACTCTGACAGTCCTAAAAACACATTTCCCCTTTAATGACTGTATTTGGATAATCAGAGCTTTTTCCTCGCGGCGCGGGGTGACTGACGGCGGGCGCGATTGCGGCGAGCGCCGGCTCCGGGGTCACCGGCGAGTCAAGCGCTGGAGGTCCCCGGCAGCTCGGAGAAGTTGCTGTTGTGAGCTCGGGAGGGGAGCCGCCGGCACAGCCTCAAACCCACCGGCCCCGTGTCCAACACCCACCTGTGTTATCCCAGCCCCGAACCACCCCCTGCCAGCTCGGTTTGAAAAGGCCTTTTTTTGTCGTTCCTCGTTCCCTCTAGGTGACTTTTGCCTCCTGGAGAGGTTTGAAACCTCGCACATTTTTCTGTATAAATGATGCAACACATTAATGCACAGCACATTATGAAAATGGTAATTCAAACCCATACAACTCTAAATTAAGCCATACATTATCCAGCCCACTCAGCCATATATTTTGTAGAAAGACAGGATTGAATCAAATCAAACCGAAACTGTGGAGTGCAGGTTGTTAGACAGAATGATTAATAAAGTGCATCCCAGTGCTCTTATTATAAAATGAATTCTGCAATAACCTGGGCATACATTACACACGGAGTTATTTAATATATTGGCGACACAATCATTCCCCAGCAGATAAAGCCCCCGAGTGCCGACTGCCATCAGATGATACTTTGCGGTGTTTACACAGCCTGGTGCTGCAGTCTTTAGAGAGGTGAAAAAAAAAAAATAAAAAAAAAATTCCTCCGGGAACCTTCTGCACAGCAGGACGTATCCGAGCAGCATCCAGCTCCCGCCGCCGGCGCATGGGGTCGGTTTTGGAGCTGGGAGCATCCTGAAGCAATGAGGAGCTTGAGGGGAGAGAGGAGACAGACCTTTGCCGTAAGGGGAGGATGCAGCCGGCAGCTTGCCCTGCTCTGGGAGAAGGGCTCTGGCAGGATGGTGGGCTCTGCAAGCCCCTTGGCCCTGCCTGGGCTGCTCCACAGCAGCTACTCGTCCACGGGCACCCGGCACGGCCATGGCAGCCCTGGTGCCAGCTCTGTTGGGCAACCACACCTCGTGCACGTCCATGGGCATCGTGGCGTCGCCCTCTCGCCCTGCAGCACGAGGCTCTCCAGCGGCGCTGGCGGCAGCAACACCTGGCTATGGCCAGGAGAAGCACGGTGAACAAAACGCCGCAGCAGGGCCCACGGCATTTTGCAGCTGCAGACGAGGAGCCGTGATTTATGCCGGGAACCGGCAGCAGCCGAGCGAGGCCGACACGAAGCAGCATCACCGGTGGGAGAGGGGCCACATCCTGGGAGCAGCGAGGCTCCTGAGGGGCAGGGGTGCCCGGCAGGCCTTCAACAGCCACCATGTAGCTCCACGGCAGAGGGGACGGTAGCACAGGAGCTGCCCCACCGGTGCTCTGCCCGACGCCTCACGACGCCCCGCTCCACGGTGAACATCGGCCGCAACACCCAGAGCCAAAGGGTTCAGCATCCAGCTGGGACATGGGAACGGGAGATACCGACGCGGTCACAGCAGCCAGGCCCGGGCACCCCTTTTGCGCCACTGCCCCAGTACTGAGCAAACAGCTGCAGCAAATCCCCCTCTGCTCCAAACCCAGCCCTGCAAACCCCAGGCCCTCATCCTGCCAACATCCCGAAGGAGCGGGACCACCGCGGGCAGAGCCAGAGCCGAGCCACAGCCAGAGCAGGGCACGGGGTAGCCACGGATCCCCCAAACTGGCCTCCCCTCAGCCTTGGGGAGCTCGAGAATGGTGCTGCCCGCCCCTCTGCTGGCCCCCAGCACCACCAGTATCTCCCATTTCCAGCAGGAGACCCTGGCCAGGGCCGTCCCTGCCGGCTGCACGCCCACGGCCACGCTCACAGGAACGGACAGAAAAATAAAAATCCTGTTGGCAAAACAAGCCCCTGTTTCAAGCGCGTTATTTTTCAGCTCAGAGGACACAAAGGAATTTAAACGCAGGGCATAAGGCAATATAGAGAAGGCAATTAACTGAGATTAATTGCATGACTCACCCAAAATCAGGAACAGGAGTAAAGCAACAGGAGCAAAGTGCTTAACGGCAGAAAATAACAGTGATGTGGGGCAATAGGAGCATGAGGGATTCAAGGGGGAGCGAGGGCACGGCCAGGGGGGTGTCCTACTGCCAAAATTGGGCTGCTGCTGGAAAAAAAGCCCCTTCCTCGGGGCAGGGGGTGGGCAGCAGCCCGGGCCCCCGCCCTGCGCATCGTCAGCCGGCTGCCGCAGGCTGGGTGCAGACACGGCGGGTCCCCATCCCTGCCAGGCGGGTGGGGGGAGCCAGCTCAGAGCCATTTATCACCCCCCCACCAGCGCACTCCTCGAACCGACAGCAGAAAGATGAAATGGGGAGGGGACGACGACACAGAAGCCTCCGCGACAGCTCTCGGCCGCCCGCCCCTCCCCTGCGCAGAAGGGGGCCCGGGACCCCCTTTCTATTGCAATCTCATCCCTAAACTTGAGTCCTGCTGCTCAGAGAGGGATTTTCATATCCCCAGGGGGGCTCTCTGCATCGATTCCAGCTCCAACGCCTTCTCGAACCTTCCCT
>VWZK01015693.1:967221-978231 GCA_013396935.1 Baryphthengus martii | reverse complement strand
TCGGCTGGCAAAGCATGGCACGGCACGGCACGGCTGGCACGACATGGCACAGCTCAGCCATCATGGCATGGTGCTGCTAGTACAGCTCGGCGTGGCATGGCATAGCTCAGCCTACATGGTACTACCTTGGCATGGCACGGCACTGCTGGCACAGCTTGGCTAGCGTGGCATGGCACCGCTCGGATGGCACAGCATGGCATGGCATGGCTCCGCTGGCAGAACATGGCTTGTTCGGCTCTTGGGGTAGTGGCCAAACCGTCACCAATCATTTCACACCATTGATAAACACACGACCATCAGGTGTGGGTCCCGGGCACCTGCAACACAACGAATGGTGACAACCTTAACCTGGGTGCCCCCCCAAAAGGCAGTTCCCATATGTACCAAAGCACTCCTTTCTTTCAAGACTTTTCTACTCTCTTTGTTTTGCAGAAGCTTAAATTTTTGCCAGTGACAGTGCAGGCTGCTGTGTAACTAATTAAGCTTCCCAACAATTAACTTCCTATTTCTAGTTACTTTTCCCAGACATCTTTGAATTAAATTCACAAACCTCTGGGGCTCCACAAGTGGGAGGGGGAGCTGAAAGCCACCATCCCACCATGATCAGCCAGGCTCTTTCCACAAGGATTCGAGGCACACAGAGAAATCTTGGAGCTTCATGTCATTGCATCCAACCTGGAGCAGTATCCAGTGTGTGGCAGCTGCCAGGTCGTTTTAGGGCAGGGAGCTGTTCCCCTTGTTCTTCTGGGCTTCAACTAGGAGCTGGTGGGAGACCCAGGGTTTGGGGAGAGATGTGCAAAGGGATGGGGATGTGGGGTCACAGGAGAAGGACGTGCGGGCCGGGCTGGGATGAGTGCTGGAAACTTCTGGCCTGGAGAAGGGTGATGTAGTGGGTTTAGGGGAGGAAGGCAGGAGCTGAGTAGATGCTCCTCCACCTGCAAAGCAAGTTGGCCACATGTTGCAACTGCACACGCTGGACCCATCTGCCAGGTTGAGTACCAAAAAGCAAAGGAATGAGTGGTTAGTTAGGTGATGTCATCACTGTGCTGCTAAAATCAAGGCTTATCTGGAACAATTCCCCACTGAGAGCCCAGTAACCCAACCCACTAACCAGCACCGTGTGTCACTGGTATGTTTGTGACTCTGGATTTTTGATATCTTTGTGTTTTCCCTCATGGCTGACAGCTCATCATTTGCCAACAGCAGGTTGCTGGCGGTTGCTGGCGGTGGGACTGGTGGGGAGGAGCCAGCTCTGGGGCTGGGTGCCTGCTCGGGGCAGCACCACGGCACAGCCCCACCTCTGCCCTCCCTGGTTTGGGTTTCAGTCCCTCCTGCCAACCCCAGAGAGGGGAAAGGAGGAGTGAGGCAGACACCTCCAATTAATCATATTAACTCCTGACAGATGCTTTATGTTCCAACAATGTTGCTATTATTAAGTTCACGTGGCCACCTCTCACCAAGCCCGTCTGCTGTGGGTTCTGGGAAAAAAGGCTTTGCTGGATTTCCCTGGTGAGCGCCAGCATCGCCCCGGTGCAGCCCGACGTCAAGTCTCGCTTCTCCAACCACTATCAATCATGCCGATGGTTGGACCTGTCAATTTTCCCTCTTTGTGAGGCTTTTTTCTTCTATTTTCCCCCCCTCCCGAAGCCGACCGCAAGATTGATTCAGTCCGGAGAGCGGGGATGAAAACGGAGAGGTGCTGCCTTTCAAAGGAGCCATTCAAGTAAGGAGGAAAGGGAAAAAAAGCTTTTCCTCAAAGTCACTCGAGTCGTACGCCAACAACAACACGGCCTTAATAAAATAACATAAAATAAGGCGGGACAAGTGCGTAAGAGTGGTGGAACGGCCACGGATGCTGACATGGAGGGAGGGCACGAGGCAGCGATAACTCCAGGGCTGAGTTTATCACTCCCCCAGAGCTCAGGTCATTTCAAAGGCCTAATCCTGCCCTGAACGTGTCTGGGATCAGTTGGTGTTTGCTGCATTAAAACTTCATCAAAGAGTCATCATGGACAGTGGTGAATCCCGCTCAGTGCCCTTATCGTCTGCTTATTGTCCGCGTGGGTCCTGTGTTTGTTAAGGACAGTGGTAACCAGAGGGAGAGAAAATCAAACTTCCCCATTTCCTGTTCAGTTCTGCTCCACAACAAGTCACTCCCTGCTTAGAGACTGCCTGTCACAAAGGATATTCAAATAAAATAAGCGAGACCACTTGCCAAATAAAAATAACACAGGCACCAAATGAAAAGCAAAATATTTTGAGTAAAAGTAAAGCCAAAGAAGACAACAAGCCTCCGTGAGCTTTCAGAAATGACCGATGATATTTTTGCTCCCTAATCAGGACTTGCCTCACCTGGGCTCCTGTTAAAGAGGTTTTGCTTTTCCGAGGACAGGTCCCCAGTGCAGAGCCTCAGCTGCCGCTGGTGGACCCTGAGGGTTCTGCCACTGCGCCGTGGGAGAGGGAATTGTGGTTTTCTTTAAGATCTTTCAGCAACTTGGGATGGCTCCTGGGCAGGGCTTTCGGGTGACACGCACCACGGGGGTGCCCCTCGCTGCCCAAAGCCCCTTTCGGCCTCGTCCCACTGGCTCTGGGTGCTGCAGAGAGACGCTTTCCAGAGGAAGGCACCCAGGGTGCGGCAGGAGTTTTCAAAGAGTGAGAGAAAAGGCAACTAGGAAATGAGTGAAAAAAGGCAACGAGGAAATAATGAGTGATGAGCAGGGACATCTGCGAGTCCTCGAGGAGCCGGGGGTGCCGAGTGGGCAGGGAGCGAGGTCCAGCCTCTGCGGTGGAGAAGGATGAAGGCACCTGAGAGCTGCAGCCTGCATGGAAAATTGTGGTGGGATGAGATAAGACATGAATTTAAATCACTGTAACTCTTCCAGCATCTCTCCCTGCTGTTCCCTAACTCCAGAATAAATGCCTTTCCCATTCCACCGCTGCTGGATGCAGGGAAACTGGGAAAACGCTCCTCATCCAGGTCTGTCTGGGAGCTCCTGGGGTGTGTGGAGGCAGCTCCACCACCCCACCGAGCAACAGGCACCATCTCTCACCTGAGCCAGGCACTAAGGGGATGCTGGCTGAGGGACAGGGCTCCAGTGGGTCCTGAACAGGTCCCACAAAGGTCCCAGCTGTGGCAGGGGGGGAGTCAGGGAACGGTCCGGCCATCGCTGCGGGATGGGGATCCAGGACACTTCATAAAAGCCGAGCTTTTCCCTGCACGTCAGAGCTTGCTCTGTACCTGCTGTTTCATAGGTAATGAGCTTCTTCAATTAGCCACCCTGTAAATGAGGAGTGGCCGTCGCCTCCGTGGAGGGAAAAGCTTCGGAGTCAGCGGTTTCCCTCCTCCGCTCTCATCTCCGAGTCTCACCTCTCCCCAGCGCCGTGTGAGCCGAGGCCTCGCTTTTAGCTGCAGAACAAGTGCATAAAAATGATCTTATTTATTACAGGAGACATGTTTTAAAACAACTGACAAAATTGCAAGATGTAAAACGACAGGCAAGTGCTTTTTCTTTTTTAAACCCATATAGACTTCTGGCAATGATAAAAATAGTGTTTTCTTTTTTAAAGTTGGAATTAATCTTTCTTTCCAAAGCAATCATGTAGCAGGAAAAGCAGGAAGACACTCAGATATGAACTGATCCTCACAGGGAGATGGTTGCTTATTGAGCAGCCGGGCAGCTCGCTCCCCTCTGCAGAACGATTCACGTTAAAGAACGGCAAGAACATTAAAGCAAAGAAAAAAAAAGGTGAGGGTTGGGGTTTTCCCCCCCCCCCCCCCCCCCCCCCCTCCCCTCNCCCCCGCCTCCCCTCTTCCCTTGATGTGTGACTAACAGCTGGTTTTCTGTGTGACAAATCAGTGGGGTCTTCCTGTTGTTGATGTAATGAAGCCGTTTCCTGGTGTGAAATTCTACGGGATAAATTGCAGGAGGGGGAGGAGAACATCCCGCACTTATCAGAGTGTTTCGGAGGGGAGGAAAGCTCTGTGCTCCGGCAGGGATGGGCCGCCCATCAGAACTTGAGGCTTTTTTTTTGTCCTATTTATCTCTAATTTTCCTGCTGCTGCAGCAAAGCAACGGCCTTAACAAGGAGGGGTTGTCGGCGAGGACAGTTTGGGATGTTTTCCCTGCGAGCTTTACCATTGCGGTTGTGCTGCAGAGAGCTGTACGCAGCGGTCCAGCTCAGCTGCCTCAGTTTCCCCACCTGTAAAATGGGGGGTGACACTGACCCCCAGTGCCCATCACCAATCGAGCAGTGGGAAGGGGTCCTGGGGTGTCCCAGCACTGCCTGTGGCACCAGCATCCCAAAAACATCCCAGGGCCGTGGGTGTTTCCCACGACTGGCACCAGCTCAAGCGCTTCTGGGGGATCTCAGTGGATTCTCTCTGTCCTCAGACACTCGCAAAAAAAACCAACCAAACAAACAAAAAAATCACTTTTACCTCTGTTTTTCTTTTTTTTCTTTGCCAGTATTAGTTAATTAAACTATGCAAATTAAAACAACTTAATTTCTATAATATCAGGACCAGAGCCTCAAACCATTTGGTGTAGCTCATCTGGCACGTACATTACATAAAATGTTTGGAGCGGCTCTAATAAAAATGAGAAAGGCTGTAAATCAAGTTTAATTTATTCATTTTCTGTATGGTATGAAAGCATGCCAAAATCAGATTATTTATGAGCCCTTCATAACAATAGGCATTTTTATTGGTTGCAAATGACAAAAGGGGTTCTCAGAGGGATTTTTTTATTTTTTTCTTTTCCTTCTTTTAAATTTTTTGAATGCCTTTTCAGAAACATTTATTTTTTTGGACTCTATGATCTCAAAGAAAAATATTGAATCATTGATATAGTAAAAATAATTTATATTTAGATACTGAAAAACACATCAGACTTTAAAACATACACAGAGCTAATCCAGCCCAAAGGCTCAGGCGAGCGCCGCACCACAGGTTAGAGAAAAGAGCTGTGATTTATATCCACTTCCTTAAATTTCCCATTAAGAGTATAATCTCCCATAAGTCTTTCACAAAATGTCTGAGCCACTCGGGGCTTTTTTTTTTTCCCCTTTTGTTTTTCCAGCTCCGCTTGGCGGGTTGCTGGGTGCACACGTGCTCTGCGTGCACCGTCACACGCGCGTGCCCAGGCCCCGGCCGCGCCGTCTATGGGTAATTCACAAAAATCTTGGTGAGTAACAGAGGCTCTGTGAGGAGACCTCCCAGGTAAGGCAGGTTACCAGAAAAATCGTTGATAAAACCAACCCTGGATTAGCTTTTCAGCAAATTGAAACCACCTTTTGTTCATTTTCTGGCCCAGCTGGACCCAGAGGTGGGGTTGATGACGGGTGCTGCCAGCGGTGGGTGGGCACTGACCTTCGGGATCATCCTGGGATGCTCTTGCTGGTGCCGTGGTGGTCCCGTCTGAGGTGTCTTGTAACAGGATGAGGGCGCTGGGCAGCCCCACTGGCTCTGGGATGGGCACGAGGGGTGACGCCGATGTCCATCCTGACCTCCAGGCCTGTCTGTGCCATCATCTCCGTGATGGGGACAGTGCCGTGTGGAAGTGGATTCCCTCTTGTCCACAGCATCCTGGGCATCGTGGCCAACACGTTGGCAGCAGGAGGAGCCAGGGGGACCCTGAAACGCCTCACAGAGGGGGACAAGAGCCTGGCTGGGTTGTGCAAGGGGGTGCTGGCTTCGCCAGCAGGCTGTGGGTAAGTCTGATGGGGAGGGGGCAGAGAGGCACCTTCTCCTGCAGGAACAGGGGATGTCTGTCCAATCCTAAGGAAATAAAAAAAGGAAAGAAAGAAAACCAGCAAAACAAGAAGAGAAAAAGAGGGAACCCCCTCCCCAGGAGAATTAGCATCCAGGATCTGTCAGTCACTGGGAGCTTTTGGTAAAAGGGGCCCCTTGTCAACCTCTGCCTTTGATGTGACTGGGACGGAGGTGCTCAATTAAAAGCCTATCAGTCTGTAAGTAAATCAACGCCTATCAGGCTTGTCACATCAAACAAACGATTATTGCACGAACCCGCCCACCCCATTAATCTGGCTGTTCCTTCTTGACAGCTCAGGGTCAGGGCACTGTAAATCCTGCACTGGATTGCAGCCACCTGGAGCAGGATTAAAGCGGCCCTGCAGCATGTGCTGCTGCACCCAATTCCTCCCCAGCGGGCAGCGGCGAGGGGCACCCATGGCCCCAGCAGCCGTGGGGTGCCCGGCGCAGGGCTGGGGTGCCCAGGGGAGCTGAACTTTGTAAGGTCACGGCCACTGCTGCAGATGGTTGTGTGGTGCCATGTGGCCGTGGTTTGCGTTGGCCCCAGTGATGCTCAGCTGCGTGGTATGGAGAGCTCAGCATCAGCTTGTGGGTGCTCAGCACTCGGTATTGCCAGCACCTGTCTGGCTGCTGGGATAACGTGGGAGCAGCTCCAAAGATGGCTCTGGGAAGTTGTTGTCCATAGGGATGGTCACACCAGAGCCCCAAGGTCACATTCCGAGGGTGGGCAGCCACGGTGGCCTTGGTGGACGGTTCCAGCCCTGCTGGGCACTGGGCCGGTCACATCCAAACCGTCGTCAGGAATGACCCTGGGAAGCCTCTGGGTAACTCACACGGGTTGGCCTTTCAGGTGCTCTTTGGGTCTGGGTTAGCAGCAGCGGTCCCCAGAGACACTGGGGGGTTCTCATCACGTCACTCAAGGTGAAGATGACTGGGAAGCAACTGAGGCTCCTGCCTTCATCTGCCTGGACACATGGAGTCACCGGCACCGGGGCTTCAGCTCGAACGGGTGGGCTGGTGGGGAGGAGGGTGCTGGAGCCCAGCAGCGCGTGGAAGGCAGCCGGGGCCATCGGCTCCCAAGAACAAGCGGCTCTATTCAAGGGAAGGCAGAAGCCAAAGTTTCTGGAGCAGCCTCCGTGTTGTGTCGGGAGCAGCCTCAGGGCAGCTGGAGCTTGTGACTCCCGCGCACAGAGGCCAGGGCTGTTTCCATCAAAGAAAAACCCAATCTTGGATCACGAGGGCAGCACCACGGAGCAAAGACGGGAGTGGGGCGAGCTCAGGGAGGCTGCAGGTTGGCTCTTGGGAAGGGGCCCAAATTCCCAGCACCACGCAGCGATGGGCTGGGGCTCTCGGGATGCTTCTATGATACATGGCCCAGCAAAGCTGCCCCGTACATTGTGGCCTCGCTGCACCCACCTGCAGAGGAGGGGGCTGCTGGAAAGATGAGGCCGGCGCGAGCAGAGGTGACACCAAATAGGAGACAGACTCTTGCCACACCACATTTGATACGGTGACACCGAGTCTTTTGCCGATAAGGGGCCTCGCCTCCCTGCGGAAAGCCATCACCCCTCGCCCCTGCCCGGCACACCCGCCCCGGCTCTCCCACGCATGTCAAGGAACACCCGTTCACCCTGGCAGATAAACCCCACCGTGCCCACGTCCCCACCAAGACTGTGTCTCCACTGTGCCCACGTCCCCACCAAGACTGTGTCCTCACCATGTCTGTGTCCTCACCAAGCCCATCTGGCTCTGCCCAGTCCCAACTTCACAGACAGTGGGAGATGCTGGTGCTGGTGGGCAGAGGGGGGGGACACTCCCTGCTGTCCCCCTGCTGCTCCCGCCCAGGTGCGTTTTGTCCGCAGAGAGGAGCTGGGGGTGCCCGACCTGGGGGACGTGGCCCTGAGGAGTTTCTCTCCCACACGTGATCAATGCCGAGTTTAAGTAAGGTTTATTGGTATCTGTAATTTAACATGACATATTTCTAACACGAATTACTCTGAGATCATCCTGTGCATAAAATATGACAGGCATCTTTTAAGTGCAAGCATAGTTCTCAGTTAATTTAATAACTGAGATGGAAAATGGAATAGCATTAAATTTAATATTTTACATAATGCTCCTACACTTCCTTCACTTGCTGCTGGCATCATTTGTTTTCCCTTCTTCCTCATTTACAGCCTGCTCGGCCCAAATTGTCCTGGAGCCCAGCCAGGTAGGGGGGTGCAGCCCCCTCAAAGGGCAGCCAGAGCTGCCCTCACCTCTCCCCAACCTGCACAAAGTTGATGGGGTGCTCTGGGTGCCCCCTCAACTCTGCCCTCTGCAGATGTCGGTGTTCGTTGTGTGCCTTGGCACTTGGCACCTCCAAACCCCCGTCCTGGTGGTCCGAGTCCTGCAGCGAAGCCGCTTTGGCCGCCTGTTATTGCTGCTCCTTCCGGAGGGTCTCAGCAGAACGACCTGTTTCATATGCCCCATGCTGAATAACCACACGGCCGCCCTCATGGCCAGGAAACTAAACTCACTCTTTATTAAGAAAGTGGTTTCCAAGTCGAGCCCGCAGCCAGATCTGGCCCCATGCACACAGGCACGTCCAGCGATCCTCTTCCAAACTCTTGCCGCTCCCCTTCCCTCCATCCCTCCTTTCCTTCAGGCAGCCACCAAGAGCAGATCCCCACCTGCGAGAGCTGCTGCTCAGCATGGGGACAAAACGTGGCCTTTGCTGCAGTGCTGCTTTGAAAACAGCGTGGGACGGACCCCACTTGCTGAGCAAACAGCCTCCTGGGCAGGGGGGACCGAGGCTGGAAGCAGACAAGGGGTTAAATCCAATCCCGCTGGCTAATTTACCCTTCTGCTCCTATCTCTGAGGAGAGGAGGATGGGATGTAATTGTCAGGAGAGCGAAGCCCACTTGACCCGGCGAGTCGGTCTCCGCGGCTGGCTCTGCTCAGCGCCGCTCTCTCGGCAGCCCCTGTGTCACCCTCACCCAGCTCCCGCTGCCCTTCGCCCAGCCCGGCCCTCGCCTCGGCGCGGCTGGGGACACAAAATCGGAGCCGACCCGTTTTTCCAAGAAAATCACTGGCGCCCGGGCTCCCTGTCCCAGGAGCATCCGTGATGGGACCCACCCCCCTGAGCGGGATGTGGGCTGGAGAGGGTGCGAAGCCCCGGGGAGGTCCTGGCCGAGGCTGTGGCGGATGCTCCACGCCGGGTTTTGCACTCGCCGCGGGATTGGGGAGCGTGGTGGATGCCCGTGCACTGCAGAGGGGATCGATACAGCTCTTAGCTTGTCCCTTCCTATTGAGCCTCTGCGCCTGATTTAAGGGGCTTTGGTAACGCGGGAGCGGCCGCCGCCAACAAGGTGTTAACGCCGAGCTGCCGGGGTTCGGGCTGGAAAGGAGCTGGCGGGGCCCAGGCAGGATGGATCCCTCCAGCCCCTGTCTGCTCCGGTTCAAAGGGTTCCCGTGGCTGCGATGAAAGGAGGGTTGTTGGAGGGATTAGAGCGGGGAGGGGAGGCCGATGCTGCGGGGAGCGGAGCAGGCTCTTTATCGGAGAGTAGCAGAGCCTGACAGCGCCGTAACTCTCTCTTCTTAAGGAGATGAGCTTGCAATAAACCAAGGAGCACATTAGAGGTAACGAGACAAAATGGCAGGGTTTTGAAAGCCCAGCAGAAGCAATAATCCAGCCTGGAACAGAGCGAGCACTCAGCTCACCTCTGCCTGCTGGAAACACGGCCGCGTTCCTGCCGCGCTGCCAGAACAGTTCTTTACTGTGACTTGGAAAGTCTCGGACGCGGGTTTCAACACCTCGCTCTCACACCACATAATGCAAAAGTTAATTCTACTTTCAGGCTGATGTCAACATTCCCCTTTATTGCCACGGCGCGATGTGAAGACTACATTAATTTGCATTTGCTGTGTGCAAGTAACGCGTTCCAGATAATCATGGTAACTCCTCAAAGGTATAGAAGAGAATTTCCTGGATAATGTGCTGGATGGAAAAAGCCGGTGGGATCCAGGAGAAGGAACCGGCATTGTGTGTTTTCATAACTCCACCTGGAAGCAGCGCAGCCCAGAAACAGAGGCTGCAGCCCTTGGCCGGGCTGGCCGGTCTTGCTGTGGGGAGGGCAAATGTGGGGGTCTGGGGCATTGGGCACTGGCACTGGCTTGCTGGGAGAGCACCTCCCAGGGCTCAGTGGAAGTGGGATGAGAGGAGAGACCACGGAGAACTGTAGGAAGGGGTATTCTCCCCCCATATGACTTTTAACAGCAGGCCACTTCTCCATAAACGAACCAACCCATCACTAACGAGCAGCCAAACAATTACTACTTTAAGCAACGTGCTAAAAGGCGGCTGGACCTGATGATCTCCAGAGGTCCCTTCCAACCCCTGCCATTCTATGTTCTACGAAAACCAGACGCTCCAGGCTGAGATAGTAACGACCCTTTGTCTATGGAGCCGAGAAATATATTGAGCCCCAGGTGCCTGCACGGGAACTCGCCTCATGCCCCGCAGTAAATTCACTGGCCTGAACTCAGAGGATCCTGAGTGCTTCAGACGGGATCTATCGGCTGAGCGAATGGATTTTCCATCTTCCCTGATGTATCGCATGCCCCAGATGATGGCAATGATCGCACATCACAGCTAAAGGCTCCGAGGGCCTTTGCAAACCAAGAGCTGGACTCTGGGAAGCTCATCCCGAAGAAGGCGGGAGCGGCAGGGTGAGGCCGGGTCGGCCGGCGCAGGGAGCTCAGCGCTGGGGGTGCAGGAGGGGACGGGGGACCCTCATGGATGGGATCCATCCCGTATCCCATCCCCGTGGCCCCATCGGCCACCCGCCCCGCATAAAACTGTGTGCAGGGATCCGGCGACGGCATGTGGGAGCGATGAATTCATTTCCATTTATGATCTGTTATGATGATACCCCTGAAGGATAAAAGTCTATACATAATAATCTCTCTCTTCAGCTTTGTTAACAACTTCAATTAACAGAGAGCTGTGTAATGCTTCATCAGCCGTTTGGATTACAGATGAAATTAAGCCATCATATTTATGAACTACGCAGCGAGTTCGAGGAGGACTCCACATATTTTACATTTAATAACTTGCCCTCTCATTTTATTTATAACGTTAATAATGATTTGGTGGCTGCTTTGGGGGGAAAACATAAATGACAAAGCACGGAATCCGGGCGGGGAGGGTAGCGGGGCTGTGCTTTTCTGGGAGCCGCTGCCAGCGCCCAGCCACGCA
>VWZK01015693.1:941721-966458 GCA_013396935.1 Baryphthengus martii | reverse complement strand
GCCTACGCGGGGACGGAGCGCGGTGCCACGGCCGAGGGGAACGTGGCGGGTGTCCTGGGAACGGGCAGGCGCAGAGCGTCGTGCTCCGGCCCCGGCGTCGGTCCGAGGTGGCGGTTTGACGCTGCGCTGACACACGCCTCGGGTCTGGTGCCATTTCTGTATCATTATTTCCATTCAGTCGGTAAAAGGGTTTTACGAGTAAATACCTCGCGGAAGGAATAATCCTGCCAAGGGCCCTCCTGAGCATCGCCGGCCCCTGGGAGCAGGGGGAATTCTCCGGCCTCATTTAGGCACACAAAAGGCCTCTAATTAGCTTTTTGTTTAGTCCGATTATGAATGTGAGTTTTGACCTTTCAAAGTGATTAGCTTTTGAAGCTAACTAATCTGCATGACATCAGTTTCTAAACTACTATACCATCTAGGAACAGACTTTTTTTGTTGTTCTCTCCTTTTATCTTTTTTTTTTTTTATTATTATTTTTATTACCAGCAGCTACAGCAAACTGCTGGGCGCTGTATTTTGGTCCCTGGATGAGGCCTTGCTCCTGTCCATCTGCTCAGCTGCAGCAAGGCCCACCTCCAGCTTCAGGGATTTGGGTGCACCCAGGTTTAGGGCACATGGGCTTCCCCCAGCCCTTTCCCAGAGCTCCAGATCTGCCATTGCCGGAAAATCACATCCCCCTGGAAGATCTGCCTGTGGTCCTGCAGCCATTGCTCACCCCAGCTCCTTAAGAACCCTGAATTCCCCAGTAAAGCCCAAGGTCTTTCCAACTGGGAAGCTNCTGGCCGGTCTTGCTGTGGGGAGGGCAAATGTGGGGGTCTGGGGCATTGGGCACTGGCACTGGCTTGCTGGGAGAGCACCTCCCAGGGCTCAGTGGAAGTGGGATGAGAGGAGAGACCACGGAGAACTGTAGGAAGGGGTATTCTCCCCCCATATGACTTTTAACAGCAGGCCACTTCTCCATAAACGAACCAACCCATCACTAACGAGCAGCCAAACAATTACTACTTTAAGCAACGTGCTAAAAGGCGGCTGGACCTGATGATCTCCAGAGGTCCCTTCCAACCCCTGCCATTCTATGTTCTACGAAAACCAGACGCTCCAGGCTGAGATAGTAACGACCCTTTGTCTATGGAGCCGAGAAATATATTGAGCCCCAGGTGCCTGCACGGGAACTCGCCTCATGCCCCGCAGTAAATTCACTGGCCTGAACTCAGAGGATCCTGAGTGCTTCAGACGGGATCTATCGGCTGAGCGAATGGATTTTCCATCTTCCCTGATGTATCGCATGCCCCAGATGATGGCAATGATCGCACATCACAGCTAAAGGCTCCGAGGGCCTTTGCAAACCAAGAGCTGGACTCTGGGAAGCTCATCCCGAAGAAGGCGGGAGCGGCAGGGTGAGGCCGGGTCGGCCGGCGCAGGGAGCTCAGCGCTGGGGGTGCAGGAGGGGACGGGGGACCCTCATGGATGGGATCCATCCCGTATCCCATCCCCGTGGCCCCATCGGCCACCCGCCCCGCATAAAACTGTGTGCAGGGATCCGGCGACGGCATGTGGGAGCGATGAATTCATTTCCATTTATGATCTGTTATGATGATACCCCTGAAGGATAAAAGTCTATACATAATAATCTCTCTCTTCAGCTTTGTTAACAACTTCAATTAACAGAGAGCTGTGTAATGCTTCATCAGCCGTTTGGATTACAGATGAAATTAAGCCATCATATTTATGAACTACGCAGCGAGTTCGAGGAGGACTCCACATATTTTACATTTAATAACTTGCCCTCTCATTTTATTTATAACGTTAATAATGATTTGGTGGCTGCTTTGGGGGGAAAACATAAATGACAAAGCACGGAATCCGGGCGGGGAGGGTAGCGGGGCTGTGCTTTTCTGGGAGCCGCTGCCAGCGCCCAGCCACGCACCTCCCGCCTTGCTCCCGTCTCGGTTGGTTTTGATTAAATAGCCCTGAGAACACCGAGACTTCTGCCTTGTAATTGCTTCCCGCTCAGCACTTTTAAATCCCAGGCCGAGGGTTAATGACTAAACCCCGCGGTGTGGACCCGGCGCACCCACCAGCCAGCACATCCCCAGCGGCCCCGCGTCCGGGGGCGTCAGGATTCGGGTGCATTTCGTAACTCCTGACTCCCGAAGGAGGATGGATGCCTCGGGAAGGGCCGGTGCCTTGCCTTGGAAAAAGCCCAGCGATATCACTCCCTCGAGCAGCGGGAGCGTGGTGGAGGGAGGCCTTGGTCTGCACATCCGTTCTCCTCATCCCTCCTGGCTGCCCCTGCCAGGTTGGATCCAGTTAGCGTGTTGGTTTTGGGGCGCTGCTCCTTTCCAGGGCGGCGCTTCCATCCTTCCCCATTAACATACAGGCTGCAAAGCTGTCGTGGTGCTCCCAGTCTCCGTCTGGAGCACCGGCACCCCGAGAGGCTGAGCAAGGTTAATTAATTTGAGCAAAGACTGAAGCCTAAAAGATGGGGAGCAGCACGTTGAGAGATGACGGCTGGCAAAAATCATTAGAAGCATCTTTCAACAATCTATATACTGTTATCGATCCTCTTATAGATCATGTTCCTTTCCCCTTTTTTGCAGGATCTTCTGGATCGATACAGCAAGTGCATTGAGACTGTAGCAACACATTTAAAACCTTATAAAAGGTTATTTAGTTGCTAACAGTGCAGCAGTTTCTGCAAAGCCTGCCAAAAGGTTACAGCTTTTTGGGCATCATAAATTACAGACGACAGGGAAAAAAAGTAAGTGCGGTTTTCTTTATTGTCTCCATGATGGATGGGCTCCTGAACAAGACACAAAATACATCATATCACCTTTAATGGGACCACATTTCTGTAGCCATAACTCACAATTTTAAAATAGAAAATGGTGAAATATGGCGTTGTATATTCCACTCCTGACATATTTATGAGTCCTTCCCTTCTTATAAATACAGTGATTGCTATTTCAAAGCAGCATGTCAGGTATGAGCAGAGCACAAACAGCTGCTGCGATTGAAAAATTATAGCCAGAGTTGGACGTTTTCAAAAACTCTCTCTAGCAGCAGTAAATTTACAATGTTTGCACTAACTGTTATTAAAACCAAATCCATATCTTGGCAACAGGAATCCAGCGCTCCGCACCAGCTGGAGCGACGGTGCCGCTGACAGCCGGGGTGAGCCCGGGGGCTGCTCCTGGGGAAGAATTAAACCGCCCTTCGAGGGCCGGCGGCTCAGCCCGGGGGTCTGGCGGGGGAAGCGCCGGAGCCGTCGCGGNGCTTTTTGTTTAGTCCGATTATGAATGTGAGTTTTGACCTTTCAAAGTGATTAGCTTTTGAAGCTAACTAATCTGCATGACATCAGTTTCTAAACTACTATACCATCTAGGAACAGACTTTTTTTGTTGTTCTCTCCTTTTATCTTTTTTTTTTTTTATTATTATTTTTATTACCAGCAGCTACAGCAAACTGCTGGGCGCTGTATTTTGGTCCCTGGATGAGGCCTTGCTCCTGTCCATCTGCTCAGCTGCAGCAAGGCCCACCTCCAGCTTCAGGGATTTGGGTGCACCCAGGTTTAGGGCACATGGGCTTCCCCCAGCCCTTTCCCAGAGCTCCAGATCTGCCATTGCCGGAAAATCACATCCCCCTGGAAGATCTGCCTGTGGTCCTGCAGCCATTGCTCACCCCAGCTCCTTAAGAACCCTGAATTCCCCAGTAAAGCCCAAGGTCTTTCCAACTGGGAAGCTGATCCCTCCTCCCAGCCATCCCTGGGATGCAGGAGCGGCCCCAGCCTCAGCCACCAGCACGGACATGGCCAAGGTCACCGGTGGAGGTGCGGGAACAATGGGCTTTGACACGTTCTTTGTGGTAACTAAATTCAAAACTCTTTATCACCGATTTATATTCCTTTATCTGAGCAAATCCCTCCAGAGGTGCATTTTATTACCCTGGATTATTAAACAAAAAACCTTCTGATAATGAGGCGCTGGGATCTCCGCTGTTGCTTTCGGAGCAGGAGCCTGGCCGCCGGAGACCTGCTCCCGTGGCTGGTTTATCAGCCGCCGGCCGCCGCACTGCTATCGGGACGGGGCTGCCTCTATCTGTGCCGGTGATTAGCCCGTCCCGCCGCGAGAGTTCGTGTCTCCCTGGCTCATGAATAACGGGAGATAAACTGTTGCTCTGGGTCAGGCGTCTTGGAGAGCGTCTCTTGGCACAAGAGCTCGGGGCTTAGAGGGCTTCATGGGAAGGCAGGGGGTGGGATCAAAGTTTTTGGTGATAACAGCCCCTCCCTCACCTTTCCTCCCCTTGGACAGAAGTGGGATGAGGGCTCAGCACAGGACTAAGAGCGAGGGAACCCCGATTCTACGCCGAGCTCTGTGCAGTTGGAGGCTAAGCCACATCCCCTCTGCCCACCCCGGTCAGACCTGGGTGCTGCACCCCCCAAATCCCCCCCCATCCCTCCATCCCAGACTGCAGCACCCCCAGCAGAGGTTTTGGGACTGGACACCCCCAATCCACGTCCCTGTGACGACACAGACATGCCGCCTCAGTCCCTCCCTGGACGCCCACCCCGCCCCTGCCCAAGCCAGCGTCTGTAATATTTTCTTTCCTGCACACAGGCAGGACCTCGGCGCTGACTGCTCTGGTTTATAACATCGCCGTTTCCTGGCCTGGCTTTATTACATCTGTTCTTTAGGGTATGGTGTTATAAATTGGGTATGTGATGACGCGTAATCACTAACTGCAAAGCCAATACATTTTCGCTGCAACGGCAGCAAGACAAATAAAGGCGAGGGGGAGAGGCAGGCGAGGCTCCGACAAAGGCAGATCTACAGACCCGCACGGCCGCCCATCAGTTAAAAATCTGATTGGGGGTTGAAAGCAACGTTATCCCAATGGCGCTGGCTTTGCTTCCCTGGAGCACGGCCTCCGTTTTTGGGGAGGGTTCTGGTTTTTGCTAAGAAGCCTGACTCTGCATCTCCAGCGCTTTTTTGGGATGCCTGGGGTGTCTATTTCTCAGCTGCTCCAAGTGCTTCATCCTTGGAGGTTTCCCCAGAGCCTGGGGCCGGAGGGCGGCTTAAACCAACACAGACTCAACCTGCTTTTGATCAGTAATTCAGAGGTTCTTCATGTCCACCCAGAAATATCTCCACAGCTCAGGAGCCTGCCTGTTCTTGGTGAGCCATTAAAGCAGCTCTTTGCCCCACAGCTGCACCGGCAGCGGCTTGAGTCGGCGTGGGGCGAGAGGCAGCCCCAGCCCGAGCTCCGGTGCAGGGTGAGCTGTTGTCCTTAGTAGCAATAATCACTTGTGCAACTGTGCAAATGCGGCTGGCGAAGATGGGATGGGTGATAAATGGGAGGGAGTCAACCAGCTGCAACTTAAGATGTGCCTGTATGCGGCTGCACCGGTTTATCATGATAAATGTCATCGGAAAATCAATTCTCTGTGTACTTTTGGGAATTACAACTATCATTTTGGTGTGATTTATTTGCTGTATAACACGGACAAGGGCTCTTTGTTCATCATTTTGAAAGTTCATTTAAAATTGCTTTGAGTTCTTGGTTCTCTGCCGTGACACGGCCGATGGGTCTCTGCTCTCCTGTGAAATATGGACCGAGGCAGAGGAAGGCTGGGCCAGGTGCTCTGCCCCCAACTTGTCCTGCTCCCGCAGCTGGGGGAGGTCACGGGAAGCCCTGCAAAACCTCCTCGCAGGAAGTGATGCCGATGGGGACGTTTCTGGGGGAACTGCAATGGGATACCCACTTCTCCGCAGGAGGAGCGGCGCTGGGCTGGGACTTTCTTCTGCCACGCGGCTGTGGTGCGCTGGGGCCGATCTTCCCTTTTTATTTTCCACGCCACCCACCAAACCTGTTTGTCCTGCCAGGTTACTTGCTGGGGAGGCCAAGAAACTTCCCAAGCTCCGAGCACAGCATGGGGCGTCCCGTCTCCATCTGGTGTTGGTGTCTGCGCCGGTGCTCACACCGGTACCGCTAGGAATCAGCACCCGAGCGTCCTTCCCACCCAAAACTTCTCCCTCTCACTGCTGTAGCCAGAGGGATGGCACTGGAGGTCCTGGGGAATGTGGGGATGGGGTCTCATCCTGTGCCAGGCTGGCTGGAGAGGCTGGGGAAGGAGCAACTAAAAACCACCCGAGTTCAGTGTGTTTATCGTGAGTGCAGAGGCTGAGCAGGGAAACGATCGCTTTTTATAAACACACAGCGGGTAAACACCAGTCAGGGGGACGAGCTGTTTAACTTAAAGGACAATGCTGGCACAAGGACAAAGGGGATAAATTAGCCATGAAAAAAGATTTAGGCTGGAAATGAGAAGAAAGGTTAAAATCACCAGGAGAGCGAGGTTCTGGAAGAGCCTCCTGAGCAGTGGGATGGAGGGATGGAGCTGTCGGTGCTTCCAGGATGGAGCTCAGTCCCTCTCTGGACAGGATGCCATGGTGCTTCTCCCTTAGAGAGGAGCCTTGCACCAAGGCTCTGCCCAGGGCCATCAGAGACATCTCCCAAGAAGGAAAGTGGCACAGCTCTTCCAGCAGTGTTTAGCCTCAGTTGGACACTCTGTTGTTCAGCTGGGCACGTTGCTCAAAGCCAGAGGCAGCGCTTGGGTCTCGCTTTCCAAGCCTTCACCGGCAGCGATAAATGCTCTTTGCTCTACACACGGAAACCCCTTCGCTCTTCCCAGCCGGCATGGGGAAGAGTTGGGACCTCAAATGAGAATGACCTCCATCCTTGGAGCTACTGCTCTTCAACTCTCCAACTACTCAACCAAAGGACTTCCAGCAGCCCCAGGCGCTTCCTCTCCATCCCCACCGAGGCTCCGTGGCGAGGTGCTCGTGCTGCCTCCTGACAGTTTAGTATTCACGCTGGCTTCGGCCCATGGTATTCCGGTAAAGTTCAGGAAAACCATTGCTATATAAATCTCCCAACCACTGGGCGGTTCAAACCTGTCGGGCATTAATCATCTGTCTACAAAGCCCAGAGCTCAGCTCTGGAATTACGCCCTTCGAGGAGAAAAGCTCCCTGGGATGTTCAGAGAAATGGGTGAGGAAAGGATCCCTCTTCCCGCCCAAAAACGCATCCCCAAAAAAGAAAAGAACCGGGAAAACTGCAGCTTTGGAGGCTGCAGAAGACCTGATTCAGCCAATTTTGCCCACCTCTTGGACAGGCACCCGGTGCTGGGCTGCGTTCCCAGTGCCTAAAACCAGGGCCGGCGCTGCACATGTGTGTTTTTTATAGTTGTTTATACCAGGTGTGTGCTCTGGCGGCGGGGGCTTCGATTACAAGGAGGAAGAAATGCGCTCGGTGGTTTTGCGTTACAGATGGGAGCGTAAACCTCGAATAAATCACACGGGAAGCAGTTGACAGTGAGCAGAAGCCGCCGCGGGGCGAAGGCCAGGCCGCGGTGGCCTTCCCGTGGGAGGGACCCCGATCGGTGAGGGGCAGCGTGAGGCCCCCTCGCTCGCAGCGCTGCACGAGGTGCTGGATATGCCTGTGGTGGAGGTTTCTCCTGCCAACAGGTTTGCTCCCAGTGGAGCATCGAGGGCAGGAGATGAGCAGCATTCTGCAGCACCGTGCACTTCTCACATGGCTGGACCGCAGCAGCACCGGTGCTGCCCACCCTCAGCTTGAGGATTGGGGTGCTCAAGCTGCCCTGTGCGCCCCCAGACTCCTCCGGTGTCTGTCCTCTGCCTCCAGCCCGGCTCCTGCCGTGGCTCCCGCCGCGGATCCCTTCTGGTTTCCATTACCCTCCTCCGAGCCGAACATGAACGGCCTAATTTGGAATAACAGCTGAGTGAGTGCGAAGGGGAAAAATCCTGCACTCGCTCTTTTCCTGAGCTAATCCCCTGACAAATTCTGCGCAGCCCTGGCTGTGGTCTTGTTCCAGAGATGCCCCTGATTGAAATGGAAATATTCCCCGATCCTCTCCCTTAAAGGAGAAGCTTCCCTCTGTTTATAAAGCCTTCCAGAGGGGGTTTTACGGTTTTATTTTAATGGCTGGCCTTCCCTAGGAATGCGGCAGCTGGCTCAATAGCTGCAGGAAACATCGCTGCCCATAAACCCCCTTCAGCCGGAGCGCAGGGGCTGACATTGTCATGAAACGAAAATATTCCTGATGCTTATCAGGGGCCCACATCAAAGGCACTCAGGTCATAAATCTCCCAGCAATTGTGCCATGGAGCCCAAATAAAAGCAGCTCCCTGGGTTAATGGGTGTCCAGAGAGGGTCCGTGGCCCCGGCCCCCCGTGGGAGGGCGGGGGGTGGGGGGAGGCTTGGGCTGGGGCCAGTTCCCCCCAGCACAGACCAGCGTGGGACGGCCGGTGAAGGCTTTTGCTGTGCTCGCTGTGGGGAGAGCACTGAGCTCGTTCCTCGGCACAGGTTTGCAGCAAACCTTGGGAATGCTTTCCAGGCACTCCACATCCTCTTGTCCCTCTGCTTCCCCCTCACATCAAGACACAAACGAGCACGGGCAGTTCAACCAGGGGCAAAGCTTCTTTGGTTCTTTTCTCGGCATATGTGAGGAGACAGATCCTGACTCCGGTGGGAGATGTGCCGGCTTGTCCTGGTGCTCCCTGCCCTAGTGACAGGGCTTGCAAAAATCATCATTATTTAATGCCTAACTGGAGAAAAATTAAGCTTAAAACCAAGAAAAATGCATGTTGGGGGGGTCGGTGGAGAAAGTTGGACTGGTGGAAGAGCTGCAATGTCACTGCCCAAGCCGCTGACGCTGGGGCAGCAGCCCTGGGAAGGTGAGCGGGGAGCCGGAGAGCGCCCGGCCACGGGGCTCGGAGTGACCCTGTCGTCCCCAGGCCTGGGCAGGCTGACAGCACGTTATGCAGCTCGCCTCTCTTTTGTTGCAAGTTAGAGCCAGGAGAATTCCTGGAGATCATTGAGATTCAGGTAAATCAGCGTTTTCCAATCCCAGGAGGATATTTCCCACCAGTGCAGCTGTAGGGTCACCTCCAGGAGCTTTCAGCGGGGTATGGCTTGGTCCGTAAAGACCTTGAGTGATGGATACTTTGTCTCACAGGTAAGTTGTTCCAAAAGTTAATTATCTCCCTGGTTGCTCACTTGGGAATTTAATCACGCTCTGCTGAACTGACGCCCTTACGAACAATTACAGAAGTGCCCAAAGGGGAAGTTTCTATCTCACCCTCGCCAGCCTCGTTATGCCCTGACGACAGCACGATTTACAGCCTTCCACGCAGGCAGGTGCCCGGCTGGAGCGTCCCGGCCATCCCAGGGCCACCCCGGTCTCCGAAGCCGCTCCCGGGCGGGAAGCAAATTCTTTGTACGTGGCATCTTTTCCCTCGCCGCGAAGCAGCGCAAGGAAGTTGAAGTCTTGACGAACAAGGTTTAAAATGCAGAAGCTCTCGGAGAGCCAGACACTAATGTGACATCTCTCTCCAGCACTTGCCATTCCCTCCCTTCCACGGCTTTGATGTTAACTTCTTACAAGCTCCGAGACGGCTGTAGGATTTGATCAGTAAATCATGCATGTTAATAGGGAGAAGCAAAAGAAAGGCAAGAGGTTCCTCTCTCCCCAGAAACACAAGGGGGTAAGCTCAGGCTGCGTGCCCTGGGTGCTACAGCCGCTCTCCTCTCTCTTTGGACGCCTTGTCCGAGTCTTTTGGGATAACGTGAACCTTTGGCACTTATACGAGTGGGTTATTCCCCGGTCATGAGTCCTCGATGGGAGCTGAAACCAGTTTGGCCACAATGTTAGCACGTGGTTCCTGTCTCTCTTCTCCTCCTCCTTCCAAACTAGGTTAGTTCCCCCTTGGCTCTCAAGGGAGTGTTGGTGATGCTCAGGCAGGTTTGATATTTAGTCACTGCACCAGTGTTGGATGGGCCTTAATTATTTATAGCTTTCCTATCCTGTTTTCTCAAGTCAGTTGGGAAGAGGTGACAGGTGAAGACTTCTTGTAGCAGATGCTTATGAGGCGGGTGAGGTGCCTGCTGCTCAGATGAGAAGAAAAGAAAAAGTGTCTTCAGCAGGAGAGAAATGACAAAGCTACACAGGAGCTGCCTCATTTAATAGTCAAGAAGGGAAAAAAAAGCCCTCCTTAGGTTTCCAGGAAAGAAACACATTCCGGCTAAACAGACGGATGCTCTTGGGAGCAGAAGCCTCCCCTTTGCATGTGGAGCCCTCGGTCAGGGGATGTGCTTCGCTTCACGAGGTCACCTCGTAGCTGCTTCCAGGTTGCGTGAGACCCCTCCTGTATCCCCAGTTCTGCAACGGAAGGCGGGGGCTGCTCTGTTCCACAGGCTCCCAGCTGGGCAAGGGTCGGGCACGGCCCTGCTCTGTCCATCAGGTCCCCGCAGCCGCCGGCTCTGCAGCTCCCGAGCACATCCGTGTGTTTCACGCCCGCGTCTCCCGTTCCCGCTTTCCCCGGCGGCTACGCGAGATGTTCCTTTAGCTCAGGCGCCCGGTGCCTCCTGCTCTCTGGTGACAGAGGACTTAATCTCCGCTGACAGCCAGGCTGCTCGTCGTCAGGGCCCGCGTTTGTCACCGTCGCCCCGACTCGCTCCTGTCGTGCTGCGGTCGTGTAGCGAGGGACCGGGGCGGGAGAGAGAGCGGAGCCGGAGCCCGGCAGACGCCGCCACAGGTTTCTCTGGGACGTGGTGGCGGATGAAGAGTCTCGCAAGAGCGTGGTAACTGCATCGCCGTTAATACTGCGTGTGCTTGCCCAGCGAGGACGAGGAGCGGTGAGAGCCAAGCTCCACCGGCGAGGCTCAGCGAGGGCCCAACGCTCCCCGCTCAGGCACAGCACGAAGGGCTTCGCTACGCCACTAATTCAGAGTCCTGCTCCCGGCTGGCCCTGCCGTTGTAAGTGTCAAGTTGATTATTTTAACCACGTTAGATCCCTGTTAATTAATGTGAATTAACCACCTAAATATTCCTGGGTAAATGAGCTATTAGTTAGAGGGAGGAGAGGAAAACCGCCTTTAAACCATCACTAATCGATCCCTGCTGGATCTGGGGCTCCGGGATGGCCGGTCCGGCCCCGCCTGCAGCCCAGGGCAGCCCCCGCTTCATCAGAGCCACGCTGGTGAGACGGGCTGTGGGGTGGTGATGAACTCCCGGTACCTCCCGGCTGCCGCCGGTTCCAGGTATGACACACGCACAAAGGTACCTTTTTATAGGTAGGAAATTATAGGTGCCATGACTTCAAAGGCTTTTGCAACAAGAGCTTTCCCTTTGATAAATGACAGCATCATTAATGGTGATTTATTACCCGGGCTATTTCAACAAACAGAAATAACCAGTTTCTTTTCATTTGGCTTGGTGGGTTTTTTCGCTCTGGGCTACCCAGACATACAAGGTGGCTGGTAACAGCTGTTTTACTGCTGGTAAGACAACTCATTTATTAACTTGTCATCATGTGTCATAAAGTTTAGCAAAATGCTGGATGATTGTGTACTTAGGCTGGGTAATTACCCCATTATTAAAGCTGCCTTCTTTATTTATTTGCTCTTCTGGTGGTTTGTTCCTACCTTTGCTCCACACAGTGCCTTAGTCACAGGGCACGGAGACGTGCTGCCTTGTAATTATCCATGTGCTGATTTCCACTCTGCTCTTGGAGACATGAAAGCTTCCCTGCCAGTGGCCACTGGCTCGCCAGTGACGGGGACCAAGCCGCTGCATCGCTCGCTTGGATGATGCTCAGAGAGGTGTCCTGTCCTGGGGCTGCATCTGACCCAGTGCCAGCACCGAGAGCGGCTGCACCACCAGCTAAGCCTCCCCACAAGAGCAGCTGGGGCAGGGAAACACTCTGAAAGTGTCCCGAGAACAGGATCTTTTATGCCAGGGGAGAAGGCAGCTGGAGCAGCAGGGGGTTACTGACCTGGCTGGTGACGATCTCCTGTGCGCAGCACTTCTGCCGGACGCGCGCACGCCGTGCCAAGCTTCTAATTAAACTCCCCGAGATGCGCTGCTCGCGTGAAGCCAACGGCAGATCCACACCTTGACGAAGGAGTTGCCTAGACAGAGGAGAAAACCACTGTTAGCACAGAGATGCTAATTGCCTTGGGAACTCCCAGAACTCAGGTGCACGTCTCCCAGGAATGTCTGGGACCCTGCCCGGACACGTCTGTGCCCTCTCCGGGGGAGGGTGAGGCTCTGCGGGCACCGGCCCAGGGAGGGACGACGGCAGCACCGCGTTCCCAGGCAAAACTGGGAAGCCCTGGCCTCGCTCCCTCCTCTCCTTCCATCCAAACCAGCAGTTTGTTGTGCTCTACTCACACTGAGCTGCCCGGATAAATCTGGTTAACAAACATTTTATAAATAAGAGATCAAACATCTGAAACCGCCCAATAACCGACGATTATCTGGGCAAACAGGAGCCGGGCCACAGGAACCACCACGCTGGCTCAGTCCAGCTGGCATCTGCAAGTAGATTTTTACGGCACTGCAAGGGCATTTTGGTACCTCGTTCCTGCACAGGCAACCGGTGTCTCAACCGGCAGGTCCCTGTGGCCAGAGACTGCTCTGAAAGCAAATTTTAAGTCTTCCTTTTATATACTCCAAGGTCAGTCAATACTAAACCGGAGAGAAATAATTAAAAAAAAAAATAATTAAAAAACATTCCCTGCTACCTTGCACATTTCTACCTGGCACTGCCATGAATGTTGATCAGGGAACTTCATCCATAAATCCGTCTCTCACATGGTGAGAGGTTTTATGTTGCAATTAACAAGTGGCTATTGCACATTAATTACAAATAGGTTTAAGATTCAATTTCCAGAGCTGCCCAAGGTACTGCGAGGGGCTTTTGTGCAGCGAGTGGCTGCTTTTTCCAGGCGGGCGCTTTGTTTAGGGCCATCCCCCCTTGAAGCACCTTGTCCGTGGGGTCAATCCCACGTGGAAAGGAAGGGAAAAGCTGGTGGGACTTAGCAGGAATAAACCCCACCCTGCGCCAGAAGCCTGACACCTACACATCTGAGCACGGCAATAAATACCTGTTCTGAGGGATTAGGAGGCAGTTTGGTAACGCGGAGGCTTCGCGCAGGGAGAGCTGCAGCCGCGAGTTTGCACGCGGAATGGCGGCGGGGATGACAAAAATCCAGCACCGCGGAAACCCCTCGTGGCCCAGCAGCGAATCTCCCCATTTTCATTTTTTAAAATAGCATTTTTTTATTACAAAGAGATGGCAAAAGTGAAAATGGATGAAATATATTTTGCATTCCCCATCGATTTCCCGGGATATTTACAGCTGCAGAGATATTGATCTCGCCGAAGTGCCGGATGTGCTCGCTCGTTACGTACGACACTTGCAGCGAGAAAGGATTTTTGGCAAATAAAGCACCGAAACGCCGCCATATAAATGCATCCAGGAGGGCTGGGAGTCAGCGGCAGCGCTGCCTCCACCACCCCACCCTCGCTGCTATCGGGGCTCTTGGCCCTTTGCTCCCGCTGTACCGGCTGGTGGGAGGCAGGCGGGTACCACTGCTGGTCTGTGCCACCCAAAGTGGGCCACTGGGCATGCTGCGTCCCCCTCAGTACCCTTATTCCACCCGGGCGGGCATGGGAACAGAGACCTTAACTTAATTCCCACCCAGGGGCGAATTTCCTTGGAAGAACAGACACGATGCTGTTGGCCAGACCTGATGGCAGGAAGGAGGGGAGCGGTGAGACCTCAGCACCGCTGTTCCACATGCTACAGAAACCTTCAGTGACTCAACGCCGCTTTTTTTTGGCCTTCTCCTGTCCCCTGGGTCCATTCCGACAGCCACAGCACACCACAGGACTGCTCCCCATCTCGCCTACCCGTCTTGCACTAGCCAGGCTTGCGGCTGGAAACACCCCAAATCTCCTCCTGCATCTGCCTCTCTGGCCCTGCCCTCGCCAACCCCGCCGGCAGATGCGCTGGCAGCCCCTACACCCGCCGTGGGGCCGGGGCCGCGCAGACGGTGCGTCAGGCGCTCCCGGGGCCAAACAGCCGTGCGAGATATAGCCGGTGGGTACTGGCAGCCGAGCGCTTCAATGAGCAGGCAGCGCTGCGCCGGTACTCGCCACGCTGGCTGCGGGGTTGGCATCGCCAGATGGGTGTCCTCAGGGCTCTGCCTGCACTTTTCTTTCCCTCCAAGTCAGCAGGAGATTTGGTTGAGCCCAGCCCAGGAGGAGCTCTTGGTTGGCCCCAGACCCCCATTTTCCTGCGTGCCGGGCAAAGCATCGCCTCTGAGAGCAGCGTTCAGGAAAGAGCCGGCGCGGGCTGGGAGACCGCGTGGTGTAAAGTTTCCGGAGATCGCTTCTGCCGCTGTGTCGGCCCCGATTACATCAGTCAAGTCGTGTTACCCGGCTGACGGGCGCTAACGAGAAGTGACAGACGTGACGGGGAGCGGGCAGGCTCCAGGAGCAACACCGCGGTCCCCAAGGACACATCCCCCCCTTCCCAGAGCGGCTCAGCACTCGATCGGTCCTCTAGCCAGCAGAGGCTTTGCTGGGGCCGCTACTCAAGCTCTGCTCTGCGCCAGGGTGACGGAACCATCCTGGGGACGGTGGCTCCTCAGTCATGGCCACTTGGCCGCAGTGGATCCGAATCCACAGGGAGCCACCTGCTTTTCTCATCAGAGTTTCAAGCCAGGGCCAAAGGCAGGAAATCCGCCTGTGGCTGAGCCAAGGCTTCCAATGGTGGCGCATGACCGGGGCTGCTGCCTGAGAAACCTCAAAGGAGCATGAAAAGGGCCCAAAATCCAGCCTTCCTCCGCCCCGCTGAGCGCCGGGTCCCACAGAGCCCTGTGAAAGGCTTGGCCTGGAGAACTAAAATAAAGGACCCAGCACCAAGCAGTCAAATTTGGCTCAAACGCTTTCCCTGTGGTCCGTAGAAACCCGGGGGTTGCTCCTCCCTGGGCTGCTTTGCCCCTCGGCCACGGCAGCGAGCGGGATGTGCCGGCGAGCGCGGCAATGCCGCCCCTGCCAGCCCCCGTACCCGGCTGCACTCGGCAGGACAAAGAGGAAACGGGTTGAGACGCGTATGAAGTCACGTTGCTTTGTTGTGATCCCGTCACCGCGGCAGCCGGCGGAAATCTGGCAGGGGGACAATTGGTGCCGGGGTGGCGCGGGTGACGCAGGCACACCTGCACCTAAAGCAGGGTGACGAGCAGGAAAGGAGCGGAGTGATGTGCAGGAGGGAAGAAGTAAAGTTTTCACCCTTAATTCCACCAGTTGCAGGACTGGGGACACCCTCCCAGGGTCAGGGGTGACAGGTTGATGTCCTTGTCCCCTCATCCCACATGGCTCCACCCAGGAGTGGGGCAGAAGCAGCTCCCGCTGCCGCATTCACCTGGGGAAGCTCTTCTGGTTACCCCAAAACAGGCAAAAAAGCAACATTTTCCTGCGGCCGAGGAGGCTCCGCGGGCTCTGCAGCCAGCAGCCAAAACCCAACCGGCACCTGCCCACCTGCACCCTCTCCCATCAGGAGCCGCCTCCGTCCCGCTGAGGCACCGGCTCTGCCGGGGGTGCTGAATCGGTATCAATCCTCCCCGACCTTCAAGGTCTGCGGTTATTGACATTTTGTTCCGACTGAGTCAATATTAACTTCTCAGGCCAACAGACAATAAATAGAAAATAATAAGCACTGCAAAGTTAAACATTGATTTATGATTATTTGGGTTTTTTTGCATGAGTTTCTCACGGGCAAAGCGGCTCCGCGCCCGCGAGGCTCACGCCTTTGATAGAGCCAAGAGACGCGAAGCGCAGCGAGAAGTTTGCTGCAAGGTTCAAAATGCCTCGGAAAGGGTGTGAGGAGCGAGTTACCGCGGTACCTGGCAGGGCCCTCCAACTGCTTGGAGAGAGCTGGGATCATCGTGCAGCTCTTAAAACACGCTAAAAAATGTTTAATCAAACGAACTTCCCCACTTCCTCACTAGCAAGGCGTACAGAAGAACAGCACGGAATCCAGTTCACCGGTGGGGGGTGGGATTTTATATGTTCTGGGAATTTCAATCAACTTCTAAGACATTAAAAAGAAGTGCAGAGAAAATTGTGAACTTGGGTAAGAGGCATTGTCTGTTACAAACAAGAAAAAACCCAAAGAATAGGAACAGAGACAACATTTCGAGGCTGGGCTGCTGGGGACCGGTGAGCGGCACCCGCAGCCCCAGGGGTGGTTTTGCCGGGACACGGAGGGGTCAGAGGAGCCTTCAGGGCGGCGGGATGGAGCCCATCACCATCCCATCACCGCTTGGTGCGCAGCCCATCCGCTTCTCGGAGCAAGGGATTATTCTTTTTCGTCTTTCTCTCTTCCCAGCACCGACGTCAGGATGTTTATAAAACTCCGAATCAATTTGAGGCCGGGAGACGTTCAGCCGGGGAAGCACCGTGCTGATAGGGTCAAAGGCCCGTCGCCAGCGCGGATCATACACCCTGACGTATTAATTCAAGCTGTCAGGACCAATATACGTACGAGCGCTTGGGGAGGCGCGGGCGGCGCTGCCCAAAAGCGCGAGGCTGACGTTTCGCAGCCCCCGGCGCAGCGAGTCGAGGAGCGAGAGCGATGCCTGTGTCCCCCTGGAGCCCCACGGCTCGGGGGGCTGGACCCCATGGAGCCCCAGGAGCCGCTGGTCCCGGCGTCCCCACGCTCCCCGGCTGGCACGGAGGCAGATCTGAGGAGCTGCAGGAAGTACATTTGTTACTGGGAACGCTTTGATATTTCGCATGTGAAACGTCTGCGTGCTGGAGGAGCTCAGGCATCTGGCAGGAAATTACCATGAATCCTGTTTCTCTTTACAGTCACACACACGCCTCCTTGCTCCTTTCCTTCCCTCCCTGCCCCGCTCCCTGCTCTTTTTTGCCTTCTCCTCTCCCCACACCAGGGCCTGATCCAGACCCCAGAGAGGGTCCCGTTGTTCCCACAAAACTCTCCATCCCTCTCTGGCAGCCTTGCTCTGCGGCATCCCGTGAGCTGTGCAGCAACAATCCTTCAGACTCATTAAAAAATCCTTCTCCTGTCTGCTGTGGGGCTCTGTGGGGTCAGGCTGCCCGAGAGCACCCGTCCAGCCTCCGCTTTATCAGAGAGGGGTGTAGGAGAGGCATTTTGGGTGCCACCCTCCACATCCGGAGCCTCATCGCTTTTGGATTTGGTCTTTGCCTCGGGTGATGGAAGCACGGAGCGACTGCCGGGCTTTCCCCAGGAGCTGGTGCTGGGCACGATGCTGACCCTGGGGCAGGGGTACCCCAGCCACGGGGGCTGTGGGTGGGCACAGAGCTCACTCGGCTCCACATCAGCGGCGTCAGCAGCAAACCCAGGAGAGCTGGCTCCGCTTCCCTGATGCCGGCTCCCGATAGCAGGGCCGCAGGCACTCCCGGAGGGCTGAGCAGTAGGAAGGCTCCTGCCCCGCGCTCTCCCTACCCGGGGAGCTTGGCCAAGGATCAGAGGAGCCGTTTCCCTCCCCGGCGAGCACAGCCACGCTGAACCACCGGAGCGTGAGCTCCAGACTGGATTTTCGTGTTGCCTCCTGCTCGGGAGTTATCGGGTCCATCGGGCTGCTGTCAGCCGGCTGTGCTCCCCATCAGCGTGGCCCTTGCCAAAAAAATTATGACTGTATTAAATGATTTTATTACAGTAAACTGCAGATCGTGCAGTGTAAACACAGGTGGTGCAACACACCTCGTGTCTAACTGCGCCCGGGCCAGCAGGAGCGATGCACCGCGAGGGAGCGGGATCCAGCCCCTGCCTCTCGGTTCCCCAGGATTCGGGTGGATTTGAAGACCCCAAGTGTGGGGGGGATACAGGAACCCAGCTGGGATGTCCCAGAGGCTGAGCCCTTGAGGTGGCTGCCTAAGGAGAGGGTGGACAGAGCAGGGGGAGAGCTGCCGAGCGCCCTGTGGTGCTCCTGGCACAGGGTACGGAGCAGAGCCCCTTGGAAAATAACTCCTGACTTTTAACTGTTCCGATGAAAGCACCGGCAGGAAGGGCAGCCCCTCATCTGCCAGCCCCCCTGGTTCGGCCGCCGCAGCGTCGAGCACAGGCTCCCTTTCTCCCCCTCTTGCTTTCACAGGTTTCATTTTGGCCTCGATTTCAGCAAGTTTACTGACAGATTACTTCATTTTAACTCTATGGCTTTCCTGTCTTGTGGGAGGCATATTTCTAAGTATCATATTTATCAAAAGGCCTGTGCAAAAACAAGGGCCAGAATTACTCTTTTGATGGTTCCCCCAATAACTACAACCACGATAAATTTTTCAGGCAAGAAAACTCGACCGGGGACCTTTTGTGCTGGGGTTGGGGAGCAGGGTNCCCCCAACCCTGCACCAGCACATCTGGTCTCGCTTGCGAGGCTGGTCTTCCAGTTCCCAGGGGTGACATATTTCCCCCGCCTATAACTCTAAATCAGAGCAGCATTTCAATAAATCACAGCGAACACTTATTTATTGGACATAGTTTTGGGGCTCTTAAAGCACGGAAAATAAATTTAATGGAGCGTTTGGAGCATTTCTCCAATCTTTTGAGGGATTACTTGGGGAATTTGTCAACGGAGCCAAGCACAGCAGCTTGATCTAGAGAGATGGGAAAGAAATTATGGGAGATACTCTACAAAGGCCCAGGTGCACCCTAAATCACATCAAAAAAGATTAATGTCAAAGGATTGCTTGCCAGCAGAGTTGATTGGCAGCACTGCAGTTTATTTAATAAACTATCATTTTAGCCAGAGGGTGACTTTAATCTGAATTACATTTTCTTGTTTTGTCGTACGCCATGCCAAGCGATTTATTGAATACTGTAGCGTACTTCCTAACCTCAAACACCGAGAGGGAAAAGAAGGAAAGCCTTGAGAGCCCCTGGAAAACCTTGAGACACCAAAGGCTGCTCTGCTAAGAAGGCAGGAGCTCTGCTCCGGCAGCAGCTTCCACTCCTTGGGCTCAGCCGGGAAGAACCGGGAGCAGGAGTGGGTTGTTGAAACCCTCGTCTGGTTTTCGCACACCCCAAAGAGCTCAGGGAGAGGGCTCAGCTGTGTGGCTCCTGTTTGCAGACTCGCATCCAGGTCGGGCTCCAGAGCTCTACAGACTTCCAAGGGTCCTGATGGACCCTTGGAAGGGATGGGACACCAGGATGGACGGGACACCGAGTCAGAGAGGAGCGGGCACCAGAGGCATTTGCAAAACCAGAGATGCAGGAAGAACCAAGCACGTCCCTGCGGATCCTCCCACGCTTGACTCAGTCTGGCGCCGATGCCACCCTAGGAAAGCCAGCACAGACCTCCTGCTCCCAGAGAGCTGGCTGTGCCCACACACACCCGGGGTTTGGTGGGCAGACAGAAGCCCCCCCCCATTGCTTGGCACCCCTGTGACCCTGTAGCCCCACTGTGTGTGAGAAGGGGCCTCATCTAGCACCCAGTCTCAGGGGCACAGTGCCCACAGCGGGGGCTGAGTGACCATAGACCACGGGCAGGGCAGGGACCCAATTCCTGAAGAGATGAAGGATTTTGTAAAGGTTTAAGAAATCTTGACAAGATTTTAGAAATACCCCAGCTAAGGTCGGGGAGAGCCACCCAGCCCGCCCTTGCCTTGCCCTGCGTGCGCTGGCGATGCATTGGCACTGCCCGACCCCCACCCAGCAGAAGCAGCAGTGGACAGACAGATGGACGGCAAGGACCAGCACCAGGGGCCCGCTGACCCACGGGGCTCTTAAATAATGTGTTTGTGCAAACAGACAAAGAAATCCTAACTAACAATAATCCTTGTTCCAAGATTATGATTGAGTTTTTCCCCTGTTCTGCTTGATATTTCTGCCAAAGAAAGAAAAATCCTCGCTGAAGTCTAGCAGGAAATCCAATAAAATTTCTTCAAAAGATGGGTTTGACATTGAAAAATAGCAAAATTATAGAAGTAGGCCTCAGAAAAGAAAAGGGGAGAGTTATTATATCTGGCACCTACCGAGGGCCCAAAGCTCTCTCTCCAAATGAGCCATCACAGATTGAAAGTGTTTAGCTTCCCGTTGATTAAATATGGTGGAGGACCCGAGGCGTGCCAAGCCTTGGGGATCGAAAGTTTGTTTTCAGTCAGAATGTGTTTTCAGTCAATGGAAAAAATGGTCGGCCTGTGCCGGGGTATGTAACTGAGAAGCCTCAGGTTTGGAGTGAGTAATGACTGCGATGCAGAAATGCGGGAGGGTTGTTAATCATCCGACCCCAGCCCCCGTAATTCAACTCAGCAACTCGCACGACTTTGGAAGCATTTTTTTTTCCCCTGCTCTTTTTTTATATATTAAAAAAACAAGGGTTTTTTTCCCTTTTCTTTCTAATTTTTTTTTCTTTCCCCACAGGGAAAGCATCGCCTGCTTGTAACATTATCACCTCCCTTTTCTCTCTCCCAAGGTAATCGGGGGCAGCACGGCCGGATCCACAGCACCGCACCGGGTCTGGGGCTGATGCTCCTGCTGCAGTTGCAAGATGGGATGGGTGAGAGCAGTGGCAGGTAAAATCGAGGCAGGACACCAAGGGCCACGCGATGCAGGCAGCCCAGGAGGAACCTGTCAGCTCTGGGCACCACTGCTGGCAAAGGTTTGGTGGAAAGAGCTCTCCTGGACAGCACTGCGGGAAACCACACGTCCCAGCAGGGCAGAGGAGGCCATTGAAAATATCCCTCCTTTTTGGTTTTGGCAAAGGGGGAACCACTTCAGCAGCCCCACCACCATCGACTGCACAGCCCGTCCCGGGCAGATGGCAGCAGGGACCGGGCACCCTCCTGCTCACCCAGGTTTGGTGATGACCTCAGGTGCAGTCACTTCTCTACACCAACACCATCATTCGCCCGAGTCTCCCTGGGGACAGGCAGCAGCTCTGCATGGCCACAGGGCTGCCCCAAAGAACAAACATCCCCCTTTCATAGGGAAAATTCAGGCAGATGGAGAGGATCAAACGCACCTCTGGAGCCGGGTGGGAGGGACAAGCTCTGGGCTGAGCCTGAGTTCAGCGCTGGGTCAAGAGGTTGTTGGAGAGACCAGGGGCACAGGGGGTGGCTGCAGCTCACAGGGCACCTGATACACGAGGAGCCCCTGTCAATGGCCCTACAAAACCTGCTCCTGGTCCCCACGGTCCCCTCTCACCTACCCTCTTCCACCCATCCCTTTCTCACCCCCTCATGAGGTCCCTGACTTTATTCATTAACTGGGTTTGCCGGGCTGCTTCTCATTAGATATCCAACAAATTCCAGGAAGACAGGACACCCACTGGGCCTAAATGAAATTAGAGAACAGAGCACTGCTACAAGTGGTTTAATTCAAATTACAGCAAGATATTATCGCCAACTGCAAGTGCTCAGAATCATGAGTCAGACCCCCACAAGGAACGAGACGGGCTTAAAAAAATCATGACTTGTTAAGTATATAATTAACTTTGGGGTTATTTTTATTTACCTTTCAGTTTTTAGCCTTCAGGAGTCAAATTTCTGAGCTTGCCTCAGTGAGTGTTGGAAACAGTTTAAAATTAAAGAGGGGAGGAAGAAAGAAAAAAAAACCAGAAGAGGAATGTGCCCACATTCCCATGACGCCGGGAGCTGGGGATTTAGAACCACACCACACGTCAGAGGGACGGCGACAACCAACAGAGCCACGGGCTGTGGCAACTGCAGGTACCACCTGCCCAGGGCCTCTGGGTCCACAGGCAGTGAGTGAAATAGCTTCCTGCACCTCCTCAGACACCGTAAATCAGGAGAACGGAGACAGTCGGTGCAAGTTCACCTGCTCCCATCTGCTGAGAACCTGCCCAGCCTGCAGCAGAGCCCAGACCCTGGGACGGGCTCCACTTTGCCTGCTCCATTAATAATCACAGCACTAACGACGGCATTTGCTCCCCGACCCCTCTCCTTCTGGGCCAAGGGGGAGCTTCACCGGAAGACGGATCCGCAAAAGACGCAACTGAAACAGCTGAAGCCGGCGCAACGCCGTGAAACTCTCAGAAGGGCACAGGAGGGTGGGGAGGGAGCGCCTGGGGAGCCCAGCCGGGGTCACCGGGCGATCTCGGCTCCACCAGGAAGCCAGAGGATGTACCCAAGGAGTTCGCTGGGCAAGGAGCTGAGTTTCTCGGTGTTCCCGAGCCGAGCGGCTCGGAGCACATGTCTTCTGCCGATTCCCATGGAGCTGAATTGGCCAACCCTCCTCTGCTCTCTGCCTCGGGTTGTGTCTTCCCCTGTTTCCGCTGAACAGATAGTACCCTGCTATCTTTCATTGAAACATCATGTCCAATTTCTCCCTTGATTAAACCCATATTTTGCTTGGCTATAAGTCAAATATAAGAGGGCCGCACTCAAGTGAACTAATCTCGGTTTACTTGCCAGTAGGTAATTTGATAGACAATTTGGCAGGCGGCCACTCCAGAATTAAGCAAACCTGAGCAATAAAGATGTAGGAAAACAATCCTGAAAAGCCATAATGAGACGTCTACTTCCATTCAATAGCAACTTGCTCCACTTACGTTTCTGCTGACACTCAGGACCGCGGTGCCTGCCAGCGCCCTGGCCCGGGAGGGCACGCTCAGCTGGACCTCCATCGGGGTGGAGCAGCCATCCAAGCTCTCCTGACGTGGTCCTCAGCAGATGTCAACTCTGGGCTCACAGGCCAGGTCCTGGGTCTGAGTCAGCCTGTGGAGAAGGCAGCAGAAGGGTTTGCTGAAGACTCGGCTGGGAGGAAACACCTACAGCACAGGGCCTTTGCTGGCAGTCTGAGCACCTTCCAGCGCTGTGTTTTGCAGCCTCCCCATCCTCACCACCTGGAGCACAAAATCATAGAATTCCAATCCAACCATTCCCCCAGCACTGCCAGGGCAACACTAAACCCTGTCCTTCAGCACCTCAATCTCCACAACTTTGAAACCCCTCCAGGGATGGGGACTCCACCCCTGCCCTGTGGTCTAGATCCTTCCCCAGCTCTATTGCTCTTCTCTGGCCACATCCCCTCAACACCCTTCTGGGAGTGAGGGGCCCAAAACTGACCCCAGGATTCAAGATGCAGCCTCACCAGTGCCAAGTCCAGGGGGACAATCCCTGTCCCAGTCCTGCTGGCCACACTGGTACCAGGACACTGCTGGCCTTCTCGTACCAGGGGTGGTGCTAGTGCTGCTGAGCTCCCATTTATGGCCTCCCCATCCTCACCACCTGAGCACAGACACCTGCGGCACCCACTACCGCTCGGAGCGGAAACTCTTACGGACAACACCTGGAGGCTCATCCTTCAGGCAAACAACACAAAGGGCTCCGAGGTGCCCGGAGAGGGGATGCGGCGGCGGTGGCGGCGGGACCAGCGCTGGGTGAGCGCGGCGATGGCCAGGGCACCGGGGCTGTTAGGCCGCGCGGAGCGGCTCCATCCATCGCTCATAATGCCATTATGTATTGGCGGCATTAATCACGCCGCTAGGTAAGCACTGTGGCACTTTTATGGTAGCTTTGAAGCTAATCTGTCACTAATGCCTTCTGGATTATCATGATTTCTTACAGTTGTGATTCATTAACTCAGATGCCTAATAGAATTAGTATTAAACATCTTCCATAGATTTCTGCCTCAACATGTTGAGTTTTGAAAGCCTTTTCAATATTTCATTGTGTTGGATTAAATGGCATGTCAGGCACATTGTGTGGTCTCCTGGAGAACCTGGCGCAGCCGGAGCTGCGGTGGGGGCTGGAGCAGGGGAGGGGGTCGAGCTCCCCGGGGGGTGGCTGGAGGGGCAGTGGGATGCTGCCACCTCTGGAGACCCTGGCACTGCTCTGGAGGCTGGGCATGGTGGGGGGTGAGGGGTTCTGGTGTTTGGAGAGTTCTCCAGGCCAGAGGGAGTCGGGTGGTGCAGCCGGTCGCCTCCAACCACCTGAGCAGGGTAATTAAGCTCGTACAGAAGAGGTTAATCTGCTCTGAGGACAGAAAGTGCAGCGCAGAGACTAAATATGATTGTGATTATTACCTGGCCCTGGAGCAGCCCCTTCCCTAGACACTGCAGTGCCATTCCTAGAAGGACTATTATTCCTAATAATCAATATTAATTTTCAATGCATTCTCCAAGGCTTAGAATTATTTTCTTGTTTAGGATAAGATCTGGATCTTGAAGCAGGCTAAAAAGAGGTATTATTACTATTATTATTATTAGCATTATCATTATTATCTTGGGTTTAAAAAAAAAATCTTATTTAGATAACCATCTCTCCCCAGCAGCAGGTTGGGCAGCTCGCAGACCTTTATCTGGCTACTTCAATCTGCCTGTTGCGGGTAACAAAATTTTACAGTTATTATTATTAATAATGTAAGGCCAGGACCAGAACAACATTGCATTAGGCTGCGTGTGAGCCTCGGAGAGCCTGTGCTGTGCCTCTGCCTTGGTTTTCCCGTGATCTTTTTAGTTTTCCCATCAGTTTTTTTAAGAGAGGAGCCCCAGTGCCCAAATTTTGGGGCAGCTTTGCTGGGAGCGTTCGTGGGGGGAGCCCCAGCCCCAGGCAGGCAGGATGGGGACGATGTTCATGCCCAGGATTGGGAAGAACCTGAACTTTTGGATGCTCCTTCGAACCCGATGGTGAAACTTTTTTCCGCAGCCTGCCCGCCCTGACCCCGGGAACCCTGCGCTGAGGCCGTCGGCTGGAAAAACAGCACGGGGTGGGACTTCAAAGCGGGGATGGGGAGCAGCTGAGCAAACTGACAAACATGGGCGAGGAGCTGCCTGGCTGGACACGTTCCCCTGTCCTCGCCCGCGCTGGCCGGGCTGCCGCAGCCCTGCGTGCCGGGGGCTCACCGGAGCCCGTCGCTGGC
>VWZK01015693.1:921958-941542 GCA_013396935.1 Baryphthengus martii | reverse complement strand
TCACCGGAGCCCGTCGCTGGCACCGGCTCAGCGCCGTGTCCCCGCCAATGCCAGCGAAATTCCTCTGGTGGGGTTTGGGGAAGAAAAGCTGCTTTTAGAAAGGCTCTGGAAAAAAAAGGTCAGGTTTGGGGCAGGCGTTTGAGTGATGGCCTGTGAGCGGGGAGAGGGAGAGAGGTCGCAGGGAGGCTGTGAAAGGTGGTTTGTCCTGGTGCCAGAGTCAACGTGTGCTGGCGATTGAAGCCCCTGTCCTGCCCCCAGTCACCGCCATCAATCCCGCCCGGCACTGACAGCCCGGCCGATGGGCAGCCGGTGAGAAAAACCAAGTTCAAAAGCAAGGGGCTGCTTCCCGGTGCGGTGACCCACTGGTGAGGGGAGATCTGTCCCTCAGGACCCACATCCCAGCACAGTGAGGGTCTCTCCACTCCCTCCTTGGGGACAAGCCCCTGGGGATGAGCCCTGGCTGTGGCAGGGTGCTGTTTTGAGCATTTTTGCCATCAAAATGATTGATATCCCAACTGCAAGTGGTTCCTCAGTGAAACCGCTTGATCTTCTGTGAGTGAAGTAACATGCATAGCAGAGGGAAAAAGAAAACCCTAAAACTTGTTCTTTACGTGACGTGTCTCTAAGGCACGTTTAAGCCCCCCCAGTTCTTAGTTACAGAAACTGTTTGGTTCTCCCCTGGCTGCTTTTATGCAACCCTGAAACACATCAAAGCAAAGCGTGGCTGGAGAGAAGCATTTCCTTCGCCTTCTCATCAAAATGCCGCTATTGATGTCGCGGCAAGATGAGAACCTCGGGAAGGGGGATGCAGAGGAGCCTTTCGCACGAGGGGGCTCCTCCGGGTTCCGCCGCTGCTCTGCGAGTCCAGCCCTTCTGCAAATACTCCAAACAACCCTTTGCAGCATTTCGATGGAAGGAAAAATGGGTAATTCCAGAACTGGAACAAATCGCACTCGACGTTTCGGGGGAAGCAAAGGAGGGAGCGGGTGCCCTGGCTTTGCTCGGCAGCGGGAAAGGCTCCCCTGCCAGGTTGTGGTCTTGCAGCAGCTCAAGAAGAAAGGGCCGGCGAAGCATGGCCGGGCCGGCAGCTCCGGCTGCCCGGAGCTCCTCACAGCAGCCTTTGTTTTAAGGAGTGAAAGGGGTGGTCATGGGACAGCAGTCAGCCGGGCGAACACGGGGGAGGCGAAGAGAAAACTTTAATTAGGGTAACTTGAAGGCAGGCTTTAACCAACAGCCGGCAGGAGGCCCGGTTTGATCTCCTTGTGGGATAGACCCTGTGATTAATCGCGGTCCTGTCGAGGGGGACGGACACCTGCCTGTCACATGCTTTGATTCCCGGCACTGGCTTTGATCTGGCCGGGCTGCGTGGGAGGGTGTTAGAACGATGTATGTGCACAGGTCGCTTTTATGCCGCCCGCAGGGGGTCTGTGAGGTGGGGAGGGGGTCGTGCATGGGAGGGGGGTGGATCTTGGCCGCTGGCTCTGGGGTCATCCCAGGAGGTGCTGGGGCTGACGGGAGTTCGTCCGAAGGGGAAAGTTCACTCCCGATCCAGGGGCGCTGTGGAGGCCCCAGGGGCTCTCCGTCATAGGACCACAGAATGGTTTGGGTTGGAAGAGACCTTTGAGCTCATGGAGTCCCAGCGCTGCCCCATCCCTGCCAGGGCACCACTGAGCCCTGTCCCTCAGCACCACAGCTCCACGCCTTGGAAACCCCTCCAGGGATCAGGGGGACTCCAGCCCTGCCCTGGGCAGCCTGGCACAGGCCTGGACAACCCTGGAGGGGAAGAAATTGTTCCTCAGCTCCAACCTAACCCTACACCCTGCCTGCTCGTTCCCGGGGGTTTTGGCGATTCCCGGCACGCTGCTGCCTCTGCCCGCTCGCGGCGGGTTGATTGGCGTGGGCATCTTTGTGCCTGGGCCCTGTCCCGGGTTTATTCTCAGCCCTGACATTTGTGCCAAGCAGGCAGAGCATGTCGCGTCTATTTGCTGGAGCGGGAGGGGCTCCCGCGCGGCGTGAAAGAGGAGCCCGACGTCTCTGCTTTCAGCCTGACCTTGAAAGGGGAGCGGGGAGCCAGGTCCCCCTGGATCGCACGGGTGGCGTGGGGGGAAACACAGAGGAAAAGCCTGGCACATCCCAAGCACCAAGGAGCGGCGCTGGCACCGATGGCCGGGTGAGGGTCAGGGTGAGTCACGGATTGTCCCCCGGCAGCCTGCTCTGCTGGGGCCTGGCTGGGCACGGGATGCCTGTGCTGGTGTGCAAGGGGCTACCTACTGCTGCTGGCTCCTGGGGGCTTCAGGAACCCCTGGCTGAGGTGTTATTTCCATTGCTTTTCCTCCCAACTTCGGACAGGGAGGGTTTTCACGATGTCTTGGCGGACGGTTTGACTCCTACAAGCAACAAATATCCTGATTTTGGGGGGCGAAATGGTCTAATGAAGCTAGAGACAAGAACGGGACAGCCCTTCTCTGTACTGCATGAATATAACAAAAAACAAATTTCCAAAAGCCCCCGACAAGCCCAGTAAGTCTGTAATGTGGTGTCCTGTTTCCTAATCTCTTCAGTAAGGAAGCAGTGTGTTGAATTTAAAATATCCCTCTGGTAAATGCTAACTATTTAAAGAGTGCTAGGGTCTTAGAAATGCAAAACAAAGATTTGTTGATTAAAAACACATGGTTTGTTCTGGAGGCACGAGTAGCCAGAAAAATCAGTTCTGACAGTATTTTGGCTTTTTCAATCCCACAAGACATGATGGTGATTTATTATAGTGATGTCAGCTGTGGTTGAAAAAAGTTCCCTGTGTTGTCTTAATAAAAGAGCTTTACCTTGAAATCATTAAACTCTCAGCCTGTTTATTTGAAGCGATGACGGTGAATGTGAACGGTCCCCTCTAAATCACTCGGCCCTTCGCTGAACATATGCCTGCGCACGAGGTGCGGTGACAGCCTGGAGCTCGCCGTGCTAACGCCAGTCGGGTGATGGATACGATTAACGTGGCTCTGAGACCTGGGGGGGAGAGAAGCCCCCACATCACAAAGGGAATGGGAATTAGAAAGACAACGGGGTCTATCCATCTTCCTGTGCCATCTGCGCAGATGTGTGGAGCTGCCGCCTGCGAAGCTCTGCGGAGAGCAGGGCAGCGTCACCCGCCCCGCGCCGCTCCCCGCCGAGAGAAGGCCCAACGGCAGTTCTCTTGGAAGCGTCGGCACAGGGGAGGCTGCGGTTGCTCCTCCATCTCGGCGAGCCCGCTCTTATCGCGGCTGAGGCGATCTAGAGGCCTTCAGAGAGCTACCAGAGGCGGTTTGGTATTGTGCAGGAGCAGTGCTGGGTGGGGGGAATTCAACATGATTTTCAAGCCCGTGTGTTGTTCTTTAGCGTGCCAGCAGCGCGCGGTGGCGTGGGCACCGTGCGAGCTCACGCACTGACGGCGACACACGTACAGCAGCTTCGTCCTCGTGGCTCCCTGTGCAGCAGCCGCCCCGACCGCCTGCGAAGTCCCCGTGACCTGGGCTGCCTGGAACACAACGGTGGGACCGTGCGAGCTCAGAGTGGGGCAGAACCCCTGGAAGCCGGGGCAGGGAGGTAGGACAGCGTAGCAAGCACGGCACACTTCACTGAGAACCCTCTGAGCACATGCAAGGCTACAGCATTTGTCCCCTAAAGAGATGAGCAATATGGCATCAACGCGCGAGGCTTTGTCCCTACGAAGGGCACGGGAGCCGGCAAAGACACGGGGCTGAGGCCAAGTGGCAGGACAACAAGCCCGGTGGCAGCACTGGTGCCACCTCTGTTCGATTAGAATGCCCAGCTCCACACCAAACCCAGCATCAGCCACAAGGTGTTAGTGGGAAGGAGGAAAGCTTTTCCTTACTGTCCTTAATGTCACTGTCAGGATGTATAGGTGTCACACGCTGCGGGCGGGGTATAGAGCAAGGGAAGAAGAATAACAGAAATAACCTGCCAGGCTGGGCCTGTCATCCCTCATCCAGCTTATCAAGTTAGCTGAGCTCAGCAAATCACATCAGCGAGAGCCAGCACAGAGACGCTTCACCGGGCGCAGGCGGCGGGGATGGGTGTCCCTGCTTTGCCAAACCCTTTAAACCTCCCTGCTGGGCAGCCCTGTGGAAAAAACAGGCTTGTTCCTATTTCCCCGGGGAGTGGACGGGCCGAGTGTGAGACGGGATGGCCCGCAGCCCAGCCCCGCAGCCACAAACCCTTCCCCTCGAAGCTGGCGGCAGTTAAGCACTGAGCAGTATTTACTTCTTGAGTAAACAGCCCTGATCTCCCTAACCAGAGTTTATCACTGAGAAGTGAGTTAAATTCTTCTTGTATAATCCTGGTGCGTTCTGTTTTTTCTGAGCAAGAGATTTTCGGATGCCATTAATACAAACGGGCAGCTCTAAGCCAGAGAGTTCCGAGGGCTGGATCTGACGCCAGGGAGAGGGGTGCTGGTCCCTCAGCTTCTGGAGGCTGCTCGAACTAGGGCGAGATGGCCGAGGGCTCACCAGCTCTGCCTGCCTCTGAGAGCCGGGAGAGCTGGCAGTGCCGGCAGCAAGCACTTGGGTTCGTGGCAGAAATCGCTGGAAGGCAACTCCTCATGCCAGCCAAACCCAACCCCTCAGCCCTGGGGGCTCCTCTCCTGGGTGAGGGAGATGCACGAGAGAACCGCCCTCAAAGCCAGCAGCCACGCAGCGAGCGCCTGCCACGCGGTGCCCACCCCAGAGCTGGGCAGGCACCGGTGCCAGGGGTGTGTAGGAACAGAGCTTCTCTACTCAGGCCTCATCGCAACAGAGCCCTCAACGTAGGAATTACATTAGAAAAGATACAGATGTTAAGGAAAAAAAAAATCACCTCGGCGGGTTGTTTACACTAAAATCCTCAGTACGCGGCGGCCGGGCGAGCGCATGGCGTGAGCTGAACTCCGACCCTGCTCAAGTACATGGGAATGTTACCGGAGACGAGACGCTTGGCAGGTACTAACATATCATATATTATCTGCCTTAGCTGCAAGAATTATATTTTCCCCATCAGCATGATTATTTTTATTTGACTTTTAAGCTGAGCTGGAAGACGTTGTGGCCGACATCCATCATTGCTGCCGCTATTAGAAAATTAACCAGGCTTAATAAACCTCCCGCACGGCTTCCTCCTGCGGCTCTGCATCCAGCAGAAAACAAACACACCGACTGGCTCCCCATAGAAGGAGCAGAGTCCTGTACAAACCCAGGGCATCGCCTGAGGTGGGATCTAAATGAGCTACAGCAGGCAACGGACCTGCGCACGGGTCCGGCCGGGCGGTGTTGCTTTTGCGTGCCCCCCGTGCGGAGCTCGGTGGAGCAGGAGCGAGGCGGGAGCCCCCGGGGGGCAAAGGGGGCCGCTGGCAGCTCCTCTCCCCTCTCCATGCAGAGCCAGCCCATCCTCGTCGGGTGAGGCAGCGATATTGCAGGCTGGGGAGAAAGCAGCAGCCTCTCGGCAGATGGGATTCAAGTGGAAAGAGCTATTATTCCAGTCTCCTCTGTAATGAAAGGAGATGGGCAAGTTATAACCAAACCAGTTGTCATAAATCATCAGCTCAGAGGTTTCATTCGGCCATTAGCTACACCTGAAGACACTCTCAGTGCTGCAGACGTGGCTACAGGAGTTTCATGCAACATGCCACTTCCAAATCAATCTCTTCCCAACAGGCAGAATGAACTGGCTGTTCAGGTCTGTGTGTCTCAAATAGAAGATGCAATAAGAAAAAAAAAAAAAATTCAGCTGCATCTCCTTTCCCTGGTGTGCCTGGATACTTCCCTAAGCTCCTCTTCAAACCCCCACTCCCTTTTGTAACTGCACAAGCAGAAAGTTTCAGCGCTGGGGTAGGAGCCCCCGATCTGCAGTGGGAGAATGGGAAGGGGTCTGTGTCTCCTCCTGCAGACCCCACTGCTGCCCCTGCACCGATCCTGCTCCTGAGGGGCACTGTGCTCTGCTCCCAGATCAGCTCCCTCGGCTGGGGCTGTTCCCTGGGAAAACAAACCACAAACAGGGCAGAAAGTCGAGCAGAGCCCTCAGGAAGTTCCAGGTCTGTAGAGGAGATAAATGTGGCAGAGGCAGCAAAACTCCCACGTCCCAGGCCCTCACGGGCAGGCAACCGGCAGCAGAGAGAGCAGAAGAAAACACCAACAAACCCAGGAGGGCCGGGGGGTGACACCTGGCACGGGGCTCAGCCTGCGGAGCGGCTTCACCCAGAGGGTTTTGTGGCTGGAGCTGGCGGGACGGCACCGAGTCCTGTGGCCTTGATGGGCCACACGAGCATCCGCCCCCCGGCACATCCCCGTGTTGTCACAACTCTGGCGAGGTGCCGGCGAGCGCAGGGGGCTGAAAGCACCCGGACTTTGTGCCCCGACGAGGGGCTCACTGGGGGTCGGGGCTGCCGGTGGCATGTGGGAGCAGGGAGGGTCGCTCCCTCCCTCCTGTGTCTACAAGTAAATTAAAAATTAAATAAATAAATTTGCTAGTTTACAAATAGAACTGTTACTTGTTACTCACAGTATTAACAGTCTCCTTTTATTTTTTTTTTCTCCTTTTTTTCGAGGCTGTGAAAGACGTTTGTTTCAGTTGCCAACATCTCCACAGAACTAATGTGGGTGGATTGTGACAGATATAATTTCTCCATCCTACAGTTTCATCAACTTGAGTTCTGTTAAACTATACCCGCTGGGCTTAGCTCCTTTTAAAGTTTCCGCTTTGACAGGTAGATTTATTAGTCTTGAAATTTGTACAAATCAGATGTCACTCGTGGCAACTTGTCAAAATGTCAGTCTGGTGAGGGAGGCATGAAAGGATTTTCTGGAGGGAGACGGGAGGCAGGCTTGAAAGAGCTCGAGCAAAGCAGAAGAAAGGAGCTGGGAGGGATTGCAGCCTTCTTGATCCTGGGGGTTTTACTTTATTAAATATCTAGCGCCATACAGTGGGAGATGCTGTTGGATCCTGCCCGCCAAGACATCAAGGCTGTCAACATCCGCCGACGGCTCCGCGCTCCCACCCAGCCCGGCCGCCTCGCGTGGCTTGTTATGTATATTTAGGGCACGGCTGCGGCGCAGGGAGGGGAAAGTTCAGCCCGATTTTTTAATGCTGTTGTGCTTGAAGTGTTCCATTATGGCCCTAACAAGCTGGGAGGGCGATGCTGGGCGAGCAGCAGCCCCCTGTGCCTGCGCCGGGGGTGCTGCCAATGGCTCCTCTCCCCTTCTCTTCTCCATCTTTCATCCCTCCCCACCACAGGCAGCCTCTGGACAGAGCATTTTATCTGTCAGGAAAAAATTAGAAGCCCAGCAGAAGAATTCCAGGGCTGCCTCACACCAGGCAATGCCATTTATCCTCTTATTTTTCCTTAAGGCATTGGCAGCTGGCTCCTGTGAGCTGCTGCTCCGGGGTCAGCCCCGCAGGGCTGGCCGGAGGGATCCTGGCAATTTTTCTTTGGATGTGGATGCGAATCATCTGCTGCCCAGGGCATAGAGTCCTCTGTGGGTGCTGGGCACACAAAGCAATTCTGGGATGAAGCCTGAAAATCCCACTCAGCCCCACAACAAGCTGCTCCGCACCACTGGGGTTGGACAGACCCCTCTCCGGACCCCGGTGTTCAGAGATGTGGCAGGGGTCACACGTGCGTGTGCAGACACACTTGCCTTAATCAGCCCTGGAAAGCTGAAATTTAAAAAAATTGACCTTGCCAACCATTTGTGCTCTCAGTGGTGACAGCAGGGGCGATGTGAAGCACGCTGGTAAAAGCCCACGTGCTGGAAGTGGTTGAGAAATGGCAGCCATCTCCTTGAACACAGCAACCCAAGCATTTTGACTGATTTCTTCCATAGAATAAATGTAGGGTTGTTGAAATGAAAACTTAAAACAACTTCAAAAGCATTGGATTGATTACCAGTTCCAAGAAGATCAGGAAAATCTCCATTGAAATCAACAATTTTATGCAAATATTTACATTTTTCTCTGAAAAATCTGTTTTGGCTGAAAAGACATTTGCTGGAGTTTGCTTGACAGGCAAGGTGACATCCCAGGGTTCCCAGCACTGCTCTGTCACATCCCGTCCATCCCACACCAGCCACGTTAGCACTAAGGAGATACTGGCCCAGCCCAGGGCTCTGGAGAAGGGTTTTCTATCACCAGGATGCAAGAAAACTCATTTTTCCTTCCTGACCAGGGCAGAGTTCGGGCAGCACCATCATGCTGGGAATCCTCTCCCTAGTTCAGAGCTGATCCCAATGCTTCCTTTCAATTCCAGCCTTTCCTCCTTGCCCTCGCTCTGCCCGTTGCGCACACCCCATAGAGCCATGAGATGAAAAATAATTTAAAACTGAAAGCTGGTATTTGTCCATCAGTTTTGAAAGGGGACAGCTCTCTGGAGCGGAGCGGGATCCCCGCCAGCCCTCACCACAATCACCTTCAACACATTTTATGATTAATGAGCTTTTTGCCAAGCAAAGTGCAGGAGAGAGAGAGGCACAGACCATTCCTGCCTATCCTCGCTCTCAGCCACCTCCGCGGGTGGCAGCGCGTTGCCATCGAACGCTTGTCCCCCTTCTCCCAACCCTTCCCAGGGGGGTTGGGTGCTGCTCTGGTCCCCCCTCACCCTGCAGGGCAGCTCCCAGCACCCTCCAGCTGGGGGCTTGGGGCTGTTTCGGGGAGGTTGGTGTGAGCTGAGCTTCCCTCGGCACAGCGGGAACGGGAGGTGAGCCTGGACCCAGCCCTTGGCCATCCATGGCCTGGCTGCTCACATCCTTGTGCAGGGATTTCACTCCTCCCATCCCCTATGCTGGCAACAGGGACCAGACTACAGAGGGAAAATTAAGCTGAGAGGCTTTACTTAATTAATTGGTACATAAATGCTTCCCTCCTTTGAGTGGCTCAGAGTCAGTCTCATGCGAAGAGAAGGGGAAAACCCACTTCACACGGGAGGATTTTCTTTAAAAGAAATCACTTTGTGTCACATCCAGCCTTGATTCCTTTTCATGTGGCAAATGACTGGTGGCAGTTTGCTTTCCACATTAAATATCATTACGGCAGGTACGCGGGGCCTCCGTGGCTCGCCCCGGCTCCCGGCCGGCACAAGGACCATCCCAGGAGGCGAAACGTAACCTGGGCTGGGGCAGAGCAGGGCAGGAGTGGGAAGAGGGCTGGCCTGTCCCTCCGACTGCGCTTTTTCCATGTGCTGCTGGTGTCTGCAAAGTGATTTCGGCACAGGCAGCGGGGAAAGGGAGAGGAGAGGGAAAGAGAAGAGGAAAAAAAATGCCTGGCATGAGTTCAGAAAGCTCTCCAGCTCACACATCTGGTTCTTATATTTCAGAGTTAATTAGTCATATTGAGGCTGTCTGAAGATAAATTTATCATCCAGAAAAAACACAAACAGTTTGAAAAATGAAAGGAAGTGAGGTGACATGGCTTGACGTTTAAATAAATCATTTTAACATGATTAAAAAACTTGTCCTCCCCGACACCCGGAGCTGGATACTTTGTAAAGACTTTTTGACAAAGACAAGTCCCTGTTTGGTACACAAAGCCCCTGCCATTCAATTATACAGAATAATCTTTGGCCAATTACTTTTCTGAGTGACTACCGGGGGATGCGATGCACGGTGCAGCAGGCGCTGAAGCAGCTGAGGGGGGAGTCACCCATGGCCAGTCCTGCACTAGAGGGGCTCGGGGTAGGGGGTCAAGCTCAGCAGGGCTTGCAGGATATGATGGAGATGGAGACAGAAGAGAAGATGGGCACGCCGCATGCTGGCGAAACCAAGGGCACACAGAGCACCCCAGTGGCACCACCCTCCTTGTCCCAGGGTGCGCCCAAAGATGGGGCTCCCCCATACACGGGGACGTCGCTGCCTTGCGGTACCCACTGCCCTGTCCCATGCCCCCCCAGCACAGGCAAGGCTGAGCTAACACAGCCTGAGAGTTCTTTCCCATTAGCGGCTTTGCCACCTCAGCTTTGCTAATGGGATAACAGGAGGTGCTGGTCCTGCTGCTAAAGCCTCGTCACGTCGGTAATTGTCACCCGAGCGCGGTGCTGAGCTGTCACCCCGTGGTCCTGCTAATACCGCACTAAAGTCTTATTACATCAGTGGCTTTCGTTTTACCTCCATATGATCAAATTTCCTTCTGGAGTGATTGAAGGTTTGTGATTAAATGAAACACTCTCCCTGAACATCAACTGGAAAAAAGCCCCATGTGTCTGCTTGACAATATGTCTATAAGCTAAACATCAATCAATATTAGGGGAAATCAGCATATCTGATGACCCCGAGGAAGAGCTCAGCTGGCTTTCATTCTGATTCACCTGCTCTGTCAGATGCTTTCAAGGAATAGCTCAGTTTTGCCCATCCTGGCTGAATTCCTGATACTGTTCACTTCCCAGGTCCAACCCCACCCTTAAGAAGCCACTCGGGATTTTTTTTTTTCTCTTGACCAGATCCAGCCCGCTGCCCTCTGGGAGGGTTTGCAGAGATCTTTGAGCTTCTCGGTCTCATAAGAAATCTGCAAAATGGGGACTGACACGTGTTCCTCCCCCAGTTCCCACAGCAGACGGACAGACAAGAGACAGCACAGCTCCAAAAGCCCGGCGCCTGTTCCGAGCTGAGGAAGTTCAAGAAGGTGGGAAGACTCACATCTCGTAACAAGAAAAGAGCTCTGCCGGGCATGAAGGAAGTAAAGTGACATTAAAAAAACACGGAATAAAAATAAATAAATAAAAAAGTGATGCTTAATAGATAAAATGAATATTCAAGTTGTTTCCAGGGAAGAGTCTTTGACTTTGGTGCTAGTTACAGTTACAAGGTTTATGCGTTTTCTTGCTGTCAAAGCCTTCACCGTAATTGTCCAAAAGTTCCTTGATTATCTCTAACAAAACTGTCAGCTGCCTTTGAAGTATCAGAACAGTCTCATCACATCTTATTAAATAGTAAACATCATTTGCAAGCGCGCAGGAGATATAGACACCGCGTCAAGCGCCTCGTCAAAGCGGGTCGGTGGGCTTTGCTCAGCGGCACCACTCCCAGGTGGTCCCCACCACAGCACCATCCTGCACCGGGCACGGGGGCTGCAGAGCTCGCCCTGGGGTCCCACCAGAAACTGCTTCATCACCAAAAGCAGAGGCATGAGTGCCAGGCTGGGGAGCTTCTTCCCTCAGAGCAGAGAGCGCGGCCGGCGCCACGTTGAGCTCCTGCTGCCCATCTGGCAGAGCCAGGGATGCCACAGGACAGGGAAGGTGGCTCCTGGGCTCATCCATCCTGGGAACACGACTCGCACATCCCCCCAGATCACTGCTTCAGAAATCACCAGAGAAACCATCCCGGTCAGCTCTGAGAACTTTCAAATATATTCAGAAAGAACTGACTAATTTGAAAAGAAAAATGTTCGGGGTCCAGCCTGATGTTTTCACACTGTTTCTTCAAGCTAGATTTGGAGAGAAACTTATTTCATGTGTTGAAGTGTCTTTCGAGAGCTGAATCTTTCACAGAAGAGTAATTGTGCAATTAGCTATGAATTAGTAAAAATTCATTCTAATTACTTCCAGGTGCGACATTCTATGCTTAAAGGCAAGGACGGGAGCAGCAGTCCCCTGTCGGCGCTGCCTTCAGAGCCATGCGAACAGAGGCTCAGCTCTCGGCCTGACGGGCACCTCGCAACGGCACTTTTGGAAACCAGGATGGCAGAGTAAGTGCAGAGACCCCCAGGAAGCACTCGGCTTCCAAAACCCTGGACAGGAGCCACGAGCCATGGGTGAGGGTCCAGCCTCGCTCGGTGTCGCTCACCCTAAAGCAGCAAGATCGGGTAAATTTACCTTCCCTCAGATTTTGGCCTCAAAAAGGGGTTTGGGACCATGCTCTGCTGTGGGGAGCTGGAGCCCTTCTCACCCTTAGAAAGCCCCAGTTTACTGCTGGATGGGAAAAGCCAGGTGGATCCTCTTGTGCCTGGTATGTCATTAAAAACACTGGAAAGCTCACCATAAAGCCTGCAAGATTTCTAGCTTTAATTCCAGATCAAAGAAGCTTTGGGAAGGAGCATCCCAGGTTTGAATGCTTATCTCAGCCAGACCTCACGAGCTTTTGAAGTTGCCCCATCAGTCACTAATCAAAGATCTTCTTTGAGATGGGGGAAATCAAATCCCTTTCAGCAGAACCCAGTGGTTATCAGTTTCTAAACATCGCTTGTCTTTGAATGACCTTTTTTTTGTGAGCTGACCCTGGAGCCATCACCAGAGCAGGAAAACCTTGCAAGAACCGGCCCTGTAGTTTGCAGAGCCTTGGCACACACATAGTTTTCCTTTCAGGATGTTCAAATCAGCAAAGAATGTGTGCGTGGAAGTAATAAACCCCTTCGGAGGTAAATAAATACACGCTGTAGTCCCTGCTTAACACAGAGCAATTGCCTTCAACTGCAAGTACTAACAAAGACCCAGCACTTCCAATCAAGAGAGGAATTCACAGAACTCCGAATTCTCTGCTTTTCCTCATCACATACAGACAATGCTGAGAAGATGATACGGTTTCAGAGGATCGAGTTCTTAACTACAAAGTATTTCGGCTAAAGACCCCCTCTGGTAGCATGAATTAAAGGTCTTGTCTCAAAGCTATTAAAAGTGATGTATCTATAGCAGACTTTAGGACTTCCTTCCCACAAACTGGGCCGACAAGGAAGCTGGGTGAGTAAAATGTGTGTGCACAAGGAGCCCTACTCTGCCACCACTGGCACCAGGAAAGGCAGCAGGAACAGGGAAGGGGCAATCCCAGCGGCTGCCACCTCCCTGGACCCAACTCTTGATGCTTCATTTTACCCCCAAACTGCACTAAGAAACTCCTGAGATCTTCCCCATTACCCTTTTGCCATTGAAACTTTCAGAAAGCTTGCCTTATGCTCTTAAAATCCCTCTAGGATTTTGTGGTCCAAGCGCACAGTAAAGAGCAGGGCTCTCTCCTGCCACCTGCTACCGGGAATATTCTCTGGACTTAGTCAGGGTGATCCCACCGTGCCTGCGTGACCCCTTCCTGTAACGGCGCTGTGCAGAGATCGGATGACGTGCTTCTCCTTTCAGCTGGTTTCTTGATGGGAATTTACACCTTGAAAGGCGATGTGGAACCCGAGCGGAGCCGGAGTCCAACTGCACAGGGTGTTCTGAGGCGCCCAGCTCGGCCACAGCGCCTCCCCCCTGCTGGGCCTGCTCTCTGCCTTTGAGATTCATGAGCCGCTATTTTGGTCTTTCCCCTCTATTTCTGGTAGTCTTCTCATGGTTCCATATCCTTCCCTGTAACAGGATTCTTCACGTCCCTGGCTCGATGGCTCAACACACAGTTACTCCAGAGGCTTGCGCAAGAGAAGGGTCTGGGCTGAGGATCCTGCAAGGACTGGCTGGCAGCAACATCCCTGGCTCCAACCTCCTGAATTCCAGGGAGTTGTGGAGAGCCAGAAGGTCTCCCCTGAGCCTCCTTTGCTCCAGGCTGAACAAGCCCAGCTCCCTCAGCTGCTCCTCACCACACTCCTGCTCCAGACCCTTCCCCGGCTCCGTTGCCCTTCTCTGGCCATGCTCTAGTCCCTCCAGCTCCTTCTGGGAGGGAGGGGCCCGGAACTGACCCCAGGATTTGAGGTGAACACGATGTGTTTGAGCTCCTCTGGGGCTGTGGTTGCTCACTGCACACCAGCCCCTTGCTCACCTGCCAGTGCTTGGTAGTCTGAGACGTGGTCATTTCTGGTGGCTGCCAAGAGCTGCTCAAATACTGACCAAAGTCACCTGACAAACACATGAGACTGAAAGCAAAACCAGAGTGTTTCCTCAAGCATTACCTCTCATCCACCTTGTGAACACCTCAGCTTTTCCATCCACCTTTTCCTTCTGTCCTCCCTCTCCCTCCTTGTGATGGAGCCCTCTCTGCTCATCCTGGTTACAGGTTTTACAGGACTCTGCTCCACTGGAGCAGGAGCTGATGAGGGCAGAGGATAATCCCTTCTGCAACTGCATCCCTGCCATGGGCAACACCACCAGGCAGGGACAGGACACATGGAATCCCCACGTCACTGTCACTCCAAACTAACATTTCACTGCCAGAAAACTGCCTCCTGTTAAGAAACACAAATGGAGTTAAAGGGAAAAAAAAGCTATCGTGGACAGTGACGTCTGTAGATCACCAAGCACCTCACCAGCATGGCTTTTATTGGGTTATACCTGATTTCTTGCACATTTGCCTGGGCAACTTCGAATAATTAAAAATAAACTTCTCTTATAAAACTCAAACAAATGGTATCAGTGTCCCGGGCAGCGGCAGCCCCGGGGCAGCGCTTTCTGGCCAGGGTGAAGCGCCCAGGCGCTGCTGAGCCCAACTCCCAGGGCTCCTTTGAAACCTCGGCGTCTGAGCGCGGGAGGCTCGAAGGCGTGGGATATCGGACCGGCGCTGCCAAAAACTAGAGGGTTTTTTTAATAAGGGCTCAAACAAACTAATAAAAAGACCCCGTCAGCAGGGCAAATTTCATTCCAGCTGGGAGCTGGATTCCTGTTAAAAGCAAGTGCCAGCAGGCCCTTTAGCTCCAATGGCACTACCAGACATAGCTGTAATTATGAGCTTTCTATTGCTGTGTGAGAGCCGTTATGAATTCCAGTGGGCAGAGGGGCACAGAGGAACCGTAAATCACCCCAACAAAAGGTCCGGGCAGCAGGGAGCAGGCTCCGGTGTTAACCAAGCACCATTTTAAAGACCTTCAATTATGAACATGTGCCATAGTTAAAACAGTCTGCAAACTGGGAGCTGATTGTCCCCCAGGAGCCCAGGCATCTCTGCAAGCGCAAGAGAAACCAGGCCATGTTTACCAGTCTTTTGTCTCCAGGAATCCCAGTGCTTCCAGTTCATTCAAAGAGTGGGATGACCGTCACTGTGGCTGCAGTGAAACTGGGGAATGTGGTGCCCTAGGCCCACATGCCCTGGGATGCTTGGAGCCTCCTCAGTCACACACAGCCATGCAGGGACTGTGAGCTGAGGGATCTCTATCCCAGGTCCCATCTCCTTTTGAGGAAGATTAAGAGGCGCACGAAAGAGCAGATGTTTGGGAGCGCAAAGGACCCGGTGACTCAGGAACAATCTTTTTGTCTCCAGTTTCCATGTAGAATCCTCCCCCAGCCAGGTTCACTGCTTGGGTGCCCTGAGCTGACCTCCAAAGCTAAAACCAGGACCCACGACGCAATTCAGGTCCAGGAGGAGCTGCTGCAGAAGCAGAACCCAGGCCAGAAAAAGGGAAATACAAAAGTACAGAGAAGTGCTCCAGAAGGACTCTGGGCTCCTGCATCACTCACACCCATCGCAACCCAGCCTCTCCCTCCCTGTGAGCAGCCCCATGATAGGCCCAATGCTCATCAGGAGCCTCTGATCCCAACTCCAGCTGAGCTTTCCCAATATCCCTCCTCCAAACCTAGCCAGAGCTCACCAAGCCCCGGCTCTAGACAGCGATGTCTGGTTGTGCCAGAGCAAGCAGGAGCTGTGGGCACAGCCGGAGGGCACTGGTACAGGGGTACCCTCGGGGCAACTGGGAGCTCCCAGCCCCAGCAGGGTCTCCAGCAGCCGGGGAAATCCAGACCCGTGTCCAGCTCCACATGGCCTCTCCTGATGCCACAGATTTCCATCAGCAAGCTCACAAAGCATGACTTTCTAGCAGCAGTTGTTTTAGTAACTACTGTCACCACCCCTCCGAGCACAAACTGGGAGTAATCTGTTGTTGATTTGTACATGGATTTGTACCGGAAAAGATTTTTCCCAAGACCCCCAGCTTTACAGGGCCTCCTTTATTAGTCCTGGATGAAGCGTTTGCAGGAGGGTGAGCCCAAGGCTAAGCTGTGAGTCACAGGACCATTGCTCAACCAGAGGCCTCACCGCAGGAACCTAAATCAACCCTGAGCTAGAACTTCTAATGGAAATTTAGGCCCCCAGATGAGTTACAGCCGGGCAAGGCAGCTCTTGGTCAGCTGGACACCAAACGCAGCCTTTAAGATGGAAACTTCAGGCCAAACTTTGCAAAGAAACGAGCTTTTTTGACAACTTCATCCTCCACTGCATGATGTCAGAGGTGCCCTTCTCTCCTGGAGGCCTCTTGCCCCCCAGAATCAAGCGGAGAGGAGCGGGCAGCCACTCCTCCACATCTCACTCAGCATTTTGCTGTCCTCTGAAACACGATGCTCTCCCCTGGGCACTCCAGGGCACCCGTGGGCAAGGCCTCCATTCCCAGGCAGGATTTTCATCGAATCTTTTCAGTTAGAAAAGACCTTTAAGATCATGGAGTGCAACCATTAACCTAACAGTGCCAATCCATCACTGCACCGTGTCCCTCCGAGCCGTTTCACCCATTACCAGCCGGTGCGTGGAAAGGAGGGCGCAGGCGGTGGCAGCCCCTCAGCTTACACAGACACACAGATCTCCTCTCCCCACCTCCATCCCATTCCCCAGGGATCACATTCCTATTTAACCAGCTGCTTCCTCATCCATTGTCCCCAGGTCTCCAGGGCCATAATCATCCTGTGCAGGGAGACTGTGCCGGCTTGAGCAAACACCGGCACTGCCTAACAACGCGGGGAGAATTCCGATGTTTGCCGAGGTGCTGTTTTCCCCCCCCCTCCCCTTGATGGATTTTCCTCCTTGGAGAGATTTGTCTGCAGAGCATAACTTCTCTGCACCTTGAGAAAGTCAGCGCTCTCCCCGAGACAGCTGCAGTATTAATATCCCAAAGTGGGGAGCAAGGAGGGAGAGCGGGTGAGGGAGGAAGCAAGTCTGCACCAAACCACATCAGTAAAATGAGAAAGCCAAAGATTGCGCCATAAATAAGGACCAGTTGACACTTCTTAAATTCATAGCTTTAGCACACAGCAAAGTGTCTCCTTTTTATCAGGAATTTGTTGACAAGGGTTGCAAAAAGATCTACAAATAATACTGAGTGGGGCTATGAAAATGTATTTGTGGAACATTTCAGTATCAGGGATCACCATTATATCGGAAGAATTCATCTTCTTGGAACATTTTATTAGTATCTAGATTTTATAGCTGCTCCCTTTTAATTTTTTTTAAAATTTATTATTTTTTTCATTCCTCCAGCAAACGCAGCATTGGCTGAGAAGCGGGTGGACCAGCATCTCTCCGCATCCCCTCCCTGGCTCCCTGATTTATCCCTTGCATTTCCAGCCCAGCAGCGCCCATTAGGGGTTTGGTTTCCAGGCTCCCTTCTTGGGCTGCTTTTCCCCAAGGATTTCCCAGGTGACCTTGGTCCTCAGTGTCCCCTCAGTCCCACAGGGAAGACACCTGCACCTCCAGTCCCAGCTGCACATCCTTTGGCCTCCCCCAAGGCAAAGCCTGGCTGGGCTCTGCCGAGCTCCCAGGGTCGCTCTACTCCAGTTTCCCCACGATCCCACCAATGAACATCCCTCCTGCCCTCTCCCCTCCACGTCCTCCTTCCTCCCCTGGCCACACCGCAGCTCCAGCCTGCCCAGCAGAAGAGATGATAAACTTCCAGCAGTGACATTACAGACAGTCATAAATAACGCCCTGCTCTCCAGTGCCGGCAGTTTCCATTAGGGCTGTCTGGATCGGGCTGTTGATACCCCCGGTCTGTGCGAGGCCCGGCTGTAAAATTTATCAGTGTGCTTTCCTCACCCCATAAATCATCCCAACTGGAAGCCATATGGCAGATAAGGCCTTAAAAACATACGCCCAGGAGCAGCAGCGGGCAGGCAGCTCCTCCACGGAGCAGGGCACAGGGGGGAGAAGGGCACCTCTGTTTTTGGTCACACCTCTCCAGAGCCTGGCAGATCCCACATCACCACGTGCCAGCTCTGTGGTGCAACCTGCTCCCCCTCCACAGGGGTCTGTGCTGGTTGGGAAGCAGTAGCAAAGGGCATTTCATGGTTTCCCAGACCCATACCAGCAGCTCAGGAGCAGGGAAAAAACCCAAACAAACCAGACTGCACATCCCCAGGGGTTTCATTCCTTACATCTTCAGCAGAAAAACTCATGCTAGCAGAGAAACCGAGGCCCTGGTGCCACAAGTCACCCAGGACCCAGACACAGCTCAGAACAACCAGCTTTACTCACCAAGGGACCAGTATGTACCAGTTTGCCACTCAAACAGCAGGCAGGCGCTCAGGGAGAGACCCTAGCACCAGAGAAGACCCTGATTTGTCTCAGCACTGCTCACTCTGCAACCTCCACAAACACCCCAGCTCTTGAGGGATTTAATCATTGGACAGGAACTACCAGTCCTCTGAAGAGAGACATTTAACAGAAGCACAGAACTAAGTTCACATTTATAAAGTTAGAGATTTTTGAACTAAAAAAGCCTCACAATAGAGGAACTCACAGTTCTTTCTCCTCCCTGCCGTTGCAGCAGCACAGGAAGCCCAGCATACCCTGAGATCCAGGTTGTTCCAATCCCTGCCTTGCCCTGCCCATCCTTATTTATTTCAGTGTGGAACGAGGTGCAAATTGACACCAAATCAGCCTGTTTACATTTCACACCCACTTTGAACTCCAGAACACGTGTAAAGTGGTTGAAGAATGAGGCCTGTTGTTGCTGGGTTTTAATTAAAAAGCCCTAAAACCCACAATAAGCTGCCCCTTTGCCGGGTGCTGGGGCACCCCCGGGCTCTGTACCCCCAGAGCCTCCCTGGCAGTGCCTTCGCTGGGGCACATGGACGTGGCAGGTCTCGAACAGCGGCGGGTGAAGCACACGAGGGGAAACGTCCCAAGTTTTTATACAGCAGGGATTTACATGTGGATTTACAACCCTCTCCTCTTGCCATGAGTGAATGTCTAGATACAACCAGAGAGTGTTTATAGGGGGAAAAAAATGGACTTGCAGTCAACAGACATCCATCAGTTCAATCCTTGGCAACCAGAGAAACGAAAAATACGTGTTTGGGATGATACCGGCGTCTGCCCACAGCGTCCCCTCCTCTCTCCCTTCCCATTCATCTCCAGCCCCTGCTCTGCTTTACAGCTCCTCAAAAGCACACTGCACGTCATTCTTCCATCCTGGGTGGAAGGTTTTATCTCTAGCTGAGAGCACGGCCTGGGGAAGGAACTGCTTCCCAAGCAACCTGCTGCCCTGAAGGGGTTAACTCTGCCTCTGAGCAAACCAAGCCATGTGGCTTCGGAGCAAAGAGTGATTCCAGGAACCCTGGGCTACCTAGAGAGAGGCCTGTCTTGCAGAATCTGCCATAGGGAACTCTTGGGAACACATTAAATTAAGTGTCCTAAATTCGCCTAACTATGCATTTAATTTGGCAGTAATAGGACACACACTCTGTGTAAGAGCAGAGTTGCTGTATAATAGAAGAGTAGCTGCATATTAATATTTTGATTATTAAGGACGTGTATTGGAGGCTTGATAACTACGCAATATATTATTGCTTAATTGCTCAGGCTCTTAAGTATGTTTTCATAATTAGCTGCTATTTAGTTAACGTAAATATCCAGCTTATTAAATATAGAAATGCATTTCTGCTTGCAACAGTTATTTGCATGAGCAGAAACAACAAGAGCAGCGCTCTCGGCGGGTCCCTGCCAGCAGCTCCTGGGGCAG